>ML995937.1:0-26593 GCA_010093825.1 Teratosphaeria nubilosa
AGTTCTAATAAATAACAAGAGTTTAATAATAGTCGATTCTAATTAGTTAATTGCTAATATAAGTTAAATATAGTATAAATAGAGTCTATTCTAAGTTTCTATATATATAGCAAGTATCTCTATTATATAGTCTGCTATTACTGCTTTCTTGCTTTTAGTACTCTTATTAGAAGTACTATAAGTAGTAGAAGTACTATAAGTAAGCTATAGTAGAATGTTCTTTAGCCTATAGTATTACTTTCCTCTAGACTAGTTAGTTAGTAACGCTTATTAGTTTAGTCTATAATAGTAGCCTCTTAAGAAAGATATTATATAAAGCACCTTATTAGATTTACTTATAAATTAAGCCTAATTAAACAAGAAGTATAGCTTTAACTAAAACTAAAACTCTTCTAATCTTCTCTAGTTTCTATTAAATATCTCTAGTATAGATATCTTTAGTAGCTTAATCTCTATTTCTATCTTATTATACTAGAAGTAGTAGTCTAGAAGCTTTATGCTTAACTTAGTTAATTAATCTTATTATACTCTATAAAGAAGTCTCTAAATCTAAAGACATTAATATAATATTATGCTAAAGAATATACTCTAAGGATTAAGACTACTAGAATTCGTAATATTACTCTCTTAGAATTAGTATAGAATAGTACTCTAGCAAATATTATAAGAGCTATATTAACAACTAACTAGTAGAGTAATATGTACTAAACATCTTAGTATATATATAGTTAACTCTAAGAGATTAGCGTAGATAGTATTCTTTAGATAAGTATGCAAAGAGAAAGAAGTGCTAATTAGTTCTAATAAAAAACAAGAGTTTAATAACAGTCGATTCTAATTAGTTAATTACTAATATAAGTTAAATATAGTATAGATAGAGTCTATTCTAAGTTCCTATATATCTTTATGTATTATTCTACTCTATCTTAGCTATAATAGAGCATCTAAGTACTCTATAGTACTTAGTATAGAGCGTTATAGAGCTTCTAATACTCTATAGTACTTAGCGTAGAGCGCTAAGAAGATCTCTCTTAGCCTAACTAGGTTTGTAATAAGCTATTAGTAGATAATATAAAGCTACTAATTACTACTAGTAATTGTCTTATAATTATAAAGGCTATAGGTTACTAGAAGTAGAAGTAGGTCTTAGTATAGTTATAGTAGTATTTAACTCTATACTAGCCTTAGAGTCTTTAAGTCTAGATATTAGTAAAGTCTAGATAGAATATTTTAAAAAGAGATTAAAGAAAGTAGTAGTATATTTATAGCTATAGTTAATAGCTTACTACATTAAACTTAAGATAGTAGATAGCTAGAATTTTTAGTAGTATAGTAGATATAGTAAGATTAATTATTATTATATTAAGTAGCGTAATATTTACTTAATACTACATAAATTACTAGCTATTTTATAGTAGCTTGCTACTAAGTTATAAGATTATCTAACATTATAGTAGTTATGCTATAGTATTATAGAAAATAAGATTAGATAATAAGACTATAGAAAAAGTAAGATAATAGATAGTATAGATAATTATATATTAAATAGCTACTACTTAGCTTCTTTATTAACTCTTAGTAGTGCTAGACTTATAAAAGCTCTATAAATCTACAAATCTAGCTAGTTATTATACTATAGCTCTACTAGATGTCTATTTAACTTAGTAAGCATTAGTATAATATTGCTAGTATTAATATATATATGCGTAGTATTATAAAGAATAAAATAGGCTCTTTAGTAAAGTTGTATTACTTAGAGGTCTTTATCTACAAGATTAGTTATAGTATTGCTAGTAATCTTATTAATATTAAGGCTATGCCTTACTAATATTCTTTAGCTTATAGTATATCTATTATCTTTAAGCAATTCTACTATCTCTTTATTAGTTAATTACTATATATAAAAGATATACTTAATTAAGTTATCTACTACTATATTAGCGCCTATTTGCCTACTATAATATTAAAGATTCTAGGCCTTAAGATATTATGTAAATATGCTTAAAGAAATAGTAACCTATTTGTCTTGTTTAATAAAAGCAAGTATATTAGAGACTTTATTACTAGTAGTAATATGCTCTATAATATATTAGCGCTACCTTAACTAGTCGATTGTAGTAGCTAGCATCTTTGTAGAAGGTCATAGTGTTAATTACAACTATAGTCGATAAATATAGTAAATCGTGGTGTAGGGCGTGGAAAGTCGAGCTTGAACGTCGAGATGAAAAGGTGGCATTGACTATTTGGCACGATTGGAGCTCCTTGGGGAACTTGCCTGACACGTCGGCGAGGATTATCGCGAAAAAGATTCCACCACATCGTCCAGGTCGACAACAACCTGCATCGTGATCAAAACCCGGCAGTCTCCTCATCCGTCCATGTATACAGCTTTGCACGAAGGTCGACATTCCGACTGGCCGATGTGTGGCCGCCTGGCTTACCCACTGGCTCGTAGTATTCGCCGTTCGCGATCTTGGACTTCTCTGCGCTGGCCGCCCAAAGCTGGTTCCTCACGCCTTCCTCCACAGTCACTTGGCTGCCATATGTGGTCAGCTCCGTGAAATACCGATTGAAGCCGGAAAGACCGGTGATGATGCCCGTCTTGATCACGCCTGGGTGGATAGAAAGGAAGGTGATCTCCGGGTAGCGTTGTGCCAGTTCTGCCGGATAGAGAATGTTGGCAAGCTTGCTTTGTCCGTATCTTCTGAAGGCGCCCAGGATGAGGGCTTCTTGCTTGGTGCTCAGAGTATCGAAGGCAATTGTGCGCGCGAACTTGAAGCCGAGCGAGGTCGTGAAGACTACCCGCACATCCGCCCCGGTCTTAGCGGTGCGTTCAAGAGTCGGCATAAGCTTCCTGAGCAGCATGGCATGCCCAAGATGATTGACCGCGAACTGTATCTCCCAACCATCTTTCGACAGGGCCGGTGGCGCTGCCATGATGCCAGCGTTGCAGAACACCCAATCAAGACGGTCGGTATCCCTGGCAATACGCTCGCCTGCCTCTGCACTGGATTTGAGCTCGGTCATATCACATGCGACGAAGCTGATCTGAGCGCCACCAACGGATTTGGCTCGTTCAATTGTCTCTTCAGCGGACCTGGCATTGCGCCCGGTGAAGAGGATGCGTGGAGTGCCATGTGCGGCGAGTTGGCAGATAACCTCCTGTCCGAGGCCTGCGGTGCCTGAAAGCCGCTGTTAGTAGAAACCATCACGCTGCAATCACAGCGCCTCCAAGAGCGCACTTTATACGAACCTCCTGTCACCAAGATTACTTTGTCAGAAAGATCTGGCAGAGCTTGAAGGGGATTGAAGGACGACATGATCGCTAGCAAGCAGTCGTATCCCTACAATCTCGCCTTTTGTGAATGCAATGGCTATCCCATCCGCAAACAAAAAGCATAGACGGGCGGCCATTTGAGGCCTCAATGCTATGCATGCCACAATTCAGCCAAGCCAAGGCGGCCGCAACACCCCGCCTGTTGCCAGCTCGTCTTTGATGCGGATGTGTCTACTATCTGGAGCTTTCCTCTTTGGTCATGCCCGGAAACACCACGAAGAAGCAGCAACACTGCAATCCACACACGGCTCTGTCTTTGGTCGGGCAATGCGGCCTCATACTAGTCTTTTGGGACTGCATCACGCATGCGCCCCTGGCGGTGGGAGCAAGCAGTGCGCAAAGCCGCATAAAAGCCGATCAGACGTCATCATAGAATCGCCTTCCGACTGCAGGCTGTCTATTGAGTGATCCCTTACATGCTTGGAGACGCTGACCAGGAAGATCTGTACGCGACCTTACCCCTATGAATGTTGGGTCTTTTATTGCGTGCGTCATTGGTCATTGATGCGTGCGAGGTAATAGGATCCTGCATTCGTTGCGTCGATGCTGCGCCGGGGCTGAAAGTCTCTTCTCAGATGTGCGTGGCGGCGAGGCTGGAGTTCCCGGAGGAAGGTCAGAGTCAACGTCCAATGTACTTCTGCTTCTCCTTTCGACTTACCTCGACGAAGTCTGGCGGAGATGAGCGCACCCGCAAATCCAGTCGCTCGTTAAGATTGAGCACTCCGCTCATCGCTCTTGTGTCTCCTTTGATGCGCAACGCAAAAAGAGTGCTCGGCAGACCTAGACCGTAGCTGAATATGCACACACGCTTTCCGCGTAGCTCATTGGGTCTGATAACACACAGAAGACTTGCAAAGCAGCTGTACGGACTTGCTGTATACATGTTGCCGCAACGACTTGCTGTGAGAGTACTTGGTTGCGCGTGCTCTTGCTAATCATCTTTCGTGATGGCCAACAGAGCTTTTCCAGGTTCTTTGATGTCAAAATGTCCTCGTATTCCTGCTTGACCAAATGAGCAGGAGGGTCGAACAACTTGGCATTCCGCGGAAAGCTACCACTCAACGTACTGCCCGTCGCTTTCGCCGGGCCTTCAGCATAGATTGGTGTGTCTTGGCAGACCACTATGGCATCGCGACCATTCCAGGCTGAGCTCTCGACCCAATGTGCAGCGTTAAAGAGAGCATTGGTGCCACCATAGCATGTGTTGTTAGTCTCAACACCTCCGATATCAGTATGGTCGCTTGGTTCGAAAAGCTGCAAATCAGCACGCTCCTTACTGATTTTAATTTGTCAAACAGTATCTCCGTGTGCCGACCTCGAAGCGCCAATAGAAGCCGGTGCAGTGTTGTAGCTGCTGAGCAGTGAAGAAGCCACAGTCAAAGCCATGGTGTATATCTTGGCAACTGCAAAATTCCTCATGCTTTGCTGTCCGAGTCCGACGGGATACTTGCCCTTGGCAACGCCATGGTATTTCTCGAAATTCTCTCGGTCAACGTACTAGGTGGCGATGGCGTTAACAGTAGTTGGATCTTCGACTTCGCAGCGATTGTTTTCCGACTTGAGGTCGGACCCGCACCCCCATTGCTTGGATACCGACATCCTTCGGCGTACTGCAGCGACTGGGCATCGGCGAAGTGCCGTTGCTAATGGCCGCCCTCGATGCCAGAACTTTTGGCAGAGGTCAAGCCGCCATCTGTCAGGCGACCAGAATCTCCCTGCTCGACTTACATTTGCATCATGCGAGTGACCTCTCTGGACCCCAAAACCTTGGATCTTCCACATTGGGTGACTTAAAAGTTGCTTGCCGCTACTGAGCTTGGCTCTTTCCAAAGGAACTGCCCATACAATGGTCACAGGTCGAGCCTGGTTTTGTGGGAACTGTAAGACCTCGTTTGGTCACCGGTAACTCAGCGGCTAGTAACTCAGTTCCATACAGATTGTGGTGATTTACTGGGCTCTTGGCGGCCGGAAGGATTGCGGAAGGGCCTGTGACTTACTGGCAAGATCCTTTTGTCGCCAATAACTCAGTAAGGTAAGTCTTACTGGATTGTGCCTCCACCGGGGGATGCGGACATGGCCCAAAAGCGTAGAAGCTTGGACTTTTTGCTACCGCAACTTTTTGCCGCAGTATTCCTACCAGTAGTCTCTTCCCAATCCGGATTTACTGGCGAGTCACCAGTAGCTTACTGGTTCGGTGACTTACTGAGTTACTGGCTACTGAGTTACTGGCCACTGAGTTACTAGGTCCACACAAAACCTGAAGCTGTAACGGCTTCAGCGCGCTGTCTCACTCAAGCCACAGTGTGGAGAGTCAAGGAAAACAGCTTCACGATACTTTATACCGTCAACTGGGAAAGTCAGTAGACGATTCTCCCATTATGGCAACACAGATGTTCATGTGTGTGTTAGGGTAACCCACGCCCACTGCGAGATTTCTAGCGAAGAAGTTTACGAGCCGCATGCCTGCTCTTTGTCCTTACTGAGCTCTCTTGCATGACGGGCTTGAGATTATCCTTGATTTTTTTCTTGTGTTTGACTGCGACTTTCCGACAGCGAAATCACTGGATGTTCGATCTTTCAGGAAGGCGGATATAGGCCCTCCTGCTTTGTCGGGGACGCCCACGATTGATCTCGAGTCCAGCCCTCACTACGTTGAAAGATCTGGCTCTTTTTCACCAGCAAATTGTGATAGACTCTGGGTACGCGAGCTCAGACGGGGTTACTCGACGTCGCAAGCACCAGCGGTCGTCCCGAGAACGCGTAGCGATGCTCGATTCTGGCTTGACAAAGGAACTTATGGATGCGGAAATCATCATGCTGGCTTGTGATGGACACATTGCGGCGCATCGTCTTGAACTAGCTCTAAGAGACACTCATCCTGCAGTCTAGATCAGACGACGGCTCGTAAGTCATGCAGTTGGTCGGGCGCTCCTTCATCAATTAGTAGAAGCCTTACCGATCTTCCTTGGAGCTTTTATAATTCTCAGAAGGTGTTTAGATGCTGTGCAGAAGATATGATTGGCTACACTCCAACTCCGAAAGGTATCGCCGGCCCACTGAGGGTAGACGGCTTCAACATCACTCTCCGACGAGAACTGCGGAAGGCACGCCAGATGCCAGTACTTTCCGCGGCTGAGAAGCAATGATAGTTGCTCGAGGCGTTGAGATGTCGTAGCTGCTGCGGTACTGACTTCTGAAGTTGTGAAGAAGGTTCTGAAAACCACAGCGACAGATGTTGTTCGTTCCCTCCTACTAACTACGTCGGCAGTGCTCTTGCTGGGACATCCGCTGGAGGCTTCAACGCTCATGCTGCAAATGTTGTTGCAGCGGTCTTTCTAGCGACTGGTTGCCGAACTGGGACGCCGCGCAGCTGGAGGTAGTCACGAGCAGTGACTGCCTGACGATCACGGAAGAGTGCGCGTTGACCACGATACGATTTGGAATTCTCGATGAGTCACAGTCCACAGGACGTCGGAAGGCCCTCGATACACGTTGGTCACCATGCCCTCTGTTGAGGTGGGCGGGAGGCGGCGAAGCAGTCTTAGCGGCACAGGCAGAGATGCTTGGGCTTCTAGGCTGCCGACGTGTGGGCGTCGCGGACGGTCAGAACTCGACAATACTTGCCAGGAATATGCTGTCCTCGCTGGGGAATTGAGTCTTTCTTGGGCGCTTACAAGCGGTGATCTTGTGAAAGCCCATATGACACAAAACACGCATGCGTGATATATATCAACATTGCCGACCAATTAGACGGATCATGCTGATGGGAACACAATATTATCTGTCTGTACCAATTGATATCGCGGAACAGTCTCCAGCGCTGTCCTCACAGCGAATTCGAAAGATTGGCAAGGCCATGTCGGTACGATTTGCCTATTGCTTTGGCGCATCTCCTTCCACCGCCGTCCTTGCAGAGGCTTTGGCAGTGATGTCGGTGGTACGTTTCATAACCGTGGAACCGAACCAACTGTCCGGCGGTGCTAAGACGGATCTGATGTTCTAAGATCCTACCAGTCCGTGATATGAAGCAATATTAAGGATTGGGGAACGCTTCAGTTGGCCTTGACGCCGCAGCGCGCTCATTGTCGTTGGACCTTGCAGAATACTTTTCGGGCATTCGGGGACTCTAGAAGTAGTAATCATCCGGAGGCGACACGAGGCAGCTTTCTTGATTCGGGACCCCTGCTTAATCACGTGGACGCTGACACTACAGTCATCAGAGCCAGAGGTCCAGCTCAGAAGCTCAAGTACAAGAATTGCTTCATCACTCAGCGACGGCCCTTACTCAGCTGCATGTCATCCATGATGGTAGCCACATCGGTCCCAATCATACCTGCGAACCAGACCAAGGTCGACTCGCCGCTTCATGATCTGACACATCATGTCGGCGGCGAATTTGGTGTTGAAGCGGATCCGTTCACACTCGAAAAAGCTCCTGAGCAAGCTGGGGACCAAGATAAAGCCCACATTCATGGCACGCTTCATGGAGCGAGGACTGCACCTGAATGTGGCAAGAATCCTAGTGCTGGACTATCACGCTCCGACGCTGCTTCGGACAGCAAATTTGCGCTCGTGGACGTTCCACCGTCGTCTTGGGAACCTCTGTGCCATCCGCAAATGCAGAGAGTTGCTGCGGGAGTGGAAGGTGACTTTCTCATGCGATGGCCTTTCCCGGATGAAAGATCGAAAAAGAAATTTCTGGCCGCAGGCTTCAGCAGGGTCACTTGCCTCTACTTTCCATTAGCATTAAATGACCGGATTCATTTTGCATGCCGCCTCCTGACAATCTTATTCCTCATCGATGGTTTGTAAGTCGAGAGCAAGTCTGCCGTGATGCACACTGACATCTCACCAGACTTGCTAGAAGACATGTCATTTGAGGATGGCGAAGCGTACAACAATCAATTGATGCCTGTTATGGCTGGCGAGGTCCAGCCAAACCCTGACCGAGCAGTCGAGGTAATGATGTGGGAGATGTGGGAGGGGATGAGACAGTGCGACCGCGATCTTTCTGACAAAACACTGGCGGACACTTTCATCTTCATGAGGTCGGTCTCACATACCTGTTGGAGCGGATGTGGGCCCGTGCTGATCTAGACCCAGAGCACAAACCGATCGTAGCCGAGCAGCAATAAGGAACCTTGGCCAATACCTGGAGTACCGTGAGAGGGACGTTGGGAAAGCTTTGCTTTCAGCTTTGATGTGTTTTTCCATGGGTCTACGCCTCACACCAGAAGAGTACACCAGCGTGCGCTCGCTAGAGCGTAATTGTGCAAAGCAGATCTCCGTTGTCAATGACATCTGCAGCTGGGAGAAAGAGTTGGCTCAGTCCAAGTCAAGCCAAGCTGAAGGCTCTGCACTTTGCTGCGCCGTCCGGATCGTTGCCGAAGAAACTTGTCTGGGCATTCCTGCTGCAAAGAGAATCCTGTGGGTTATGGTCCGGGAGTGGAGTAATCGCCATGACAAAATGGCGGCACTTCGCGAGTCTAGCGATCAGGGCTGCAGCAATGCAGTGAAGATGTATGTGAAAGGCCTAGAGTATCAGATGAGCGGTAATGAGGAATGGAGCCTCTCCACGATGCGATACATTGATCTCAAACCGGACCAAGACGAGCGGCTTGACGATGTGCTGTAAGTGGCAAAGCTGGACGTTAAGGACGGAACAAATTCGGTCGGTAGGCGACGCCGATGTCTCCCTGGGGAGGTTCGACATCATATTAGGACGCGCTTTATTTGTGCTCAAGTCTAAATCTATCAAGACTTGATTCTGCCAAGAAATTTCGAACACCGCTTCTGTCTACATCTCCGCGTAGCACGCGAGTCTTGCAAGAGCTTCACGCACCTTGATATCCAACCTATTCAGTATGCTGCACTTCCATGCACTTCTCCACACAGCTCAACTGCCGCTCGACCAGTTGCGAAATCAAGAACGGCGTCTTCCATTTTTTCTCCATGGCTCGATTTCGAGTCAGTGCAGAAGCCTTGCGAAGACTTTTGAGATGCTGGCTAGCCAGCATCCCAAATAGAGAGTTGAACTCCTCTGCGGAATCAATAGTATAGCCGTGCGTGAAGTGGCTCCCAATCGGCTCGGACTGGATGTCAATATCGGCCGCCAAGCGAGTCAGGACATCGTACGCACGGACTAGTCTGTCCCCGATCGATGACAATAATGTCACGTAGTAGGCTGATTCCATACATTTGCTGCATGTCGCCAGAGTCAAAAGCACTGCCACCCATTGCTTGAGATCACTGAGGAACCTGAACAATGTGCTGGCAGTGGCTGGTTGGTCGGGCACTGCATGAGCTGAGTGAAAGAGTTTTAGAGATGCACACATACAGCGGGCTTCGAGTGAATGGGCTGAGGCCTGATTACCAGGTTTGCGCGGCATGCTCTGAGAGAAGTCGGATCGCATATGGTCTGAAGGCGCTGTCAGACGGGGACGTGCGGACCTTTCTGATGGCCAGGACCCTCGCAAAGATTGCGCAGGAGTTGGTAAGGATGTTTGTTGGAACGGATGTGCCTGATCGGTGTTGTCCATGACAGTGAGGCTATTGTTTCTTGGTGTCTCTGGTTCACCGCTGGCCAGCAAATGGCTATGCGCGACGGCCCCAAAGGTGCATTCTGGTAAGCCCAAGAAGACGTCGAGGTCCACAGCATCTGTGGAAGGCACAGAAGACAGATAAGTAGGCGGGTCGACCATATCATGACTCTGACCAAAGTCGCCAAAGATGTCACCCGATGGTGATAGCATCTGCAAGTCACCTATGCAGGATGCAGCGGAGGAGTCCAGAGCCTGATTGAAGTCGAACATGCTCCCAACAGCGTCAAAGCCGCTCTCATGGGCGTGTCTATTCTCGTCTCCATAATCGGCCGAAGCATCCAACATGGTGGCCACTGCCACCTGAGGTTGCTCCTGCTCTGCATGCTGGACAGACTGAATGTCCGAACAAGGCACATTGTCTCTTCTTGAACGTTTCGGCGAACGATTACGAGCTGCGGAATCCGACGGCCGGGTGGGTGAGGCAGATTTGTCGTCATTAGTCCTCTTTTGTCCATGGCCGTCTCGCTTTGAGGATCTGCTACCAGGGTAGACACATGCCACTCTGTTGTTGATGCATCGAAGACATCCAGTCTTCTCGCCACTACACTTCAGCTACGCTCCGTCAGTGGTTGGGTTTTGAAAACGTCTGCCGGGATTCGGTGTACGCACTTTCTTTTGACGGCATTCGACGCAAGCGTGATGCTGCTGTCCTTGTCCTGGCACAGGAAGGCAGTTCGTCTGTGCGATGGCACGCAAGTCCCTAGTGTCTTGCTCAGGTCGCAGAGTAGAGAACATATTCGTGGAATAATTGCAGTCGCGCGATGATCCAGACTATCGTTCTCTCGTTCATGTGATGGAGACCAGATGCACATATAGGCCAGGGCATCACATTGATGGTGACAGTCAGAGACGATACCTAAAGATTTATTTGCCAACAGATCTCCATGGGCTCGATGGAATACTTGGCAATGCTAATCTGACGGCTTGCATCTGCCGTGCTTCCTTCACTCGAAGGCCCAATATCACAACTCTGAACGCACCGCCCTATGCCTGAGAGCCGTCTCAGCTCTCCTAGCCCGCGCTGTATACGAAAGACCGGCGAACCACGCCTCTCATGCAATCTGCGAATGGCAAGCCTGCCGCCTGCACGACATCCCGACCATCTTGCTAATTACGCAGCAAGGCCTCAAGTTGCCTATTGCCAACCCTTTCCTGGTCGCGACCCAAGAAATTCAACCTCAAATCCTGCTGCTGACCAGGCATGGGGACAATCGCTGGAATCTTCGTTCTAACACCAGACATCCCGGATGGTATCGATCGCGGGCCAGTCAAACTGTTACGATTCGCCCGTTGGTATTCATCTCGGGATATAGATCCACTTGAGCTCGATCCATGCACCGTCACCATCCCCGGCACAGCCGAGCGGGCATCGTCAATGATCTGAAAGAATTTGTGAAACGTGCACCACGCGACTCGCTACAGGACAAACTACATGATAAGGTTAAGCTGGGATATTGAAAAAATTGACGCACCGTCCCACACGTACCGAATGTCTCCGTCTCGCGCAGGCAGCCGGCCATTGGATAATGCGATCAAGTCAAGATCCATATGAGATGACAGTCTAAGGTAGCCCTTGATCGATGCGTCCTGCGTGATTTCAGATTTCGTGCTCGAGCTCATCAGATGTTTCAACATACCGATCTGCCTTGGGCTCATTGGCTTTCCCCACGGGTGGCACAGGAGGTCACCAGGGGAAATGTGATGCAGAGCATACAACCCCATGGCCGAGCTGCAGCCATCAGTTCAAAGATGCCACCTGGGTAGAACTGCAGATCATGCGACTTGCGCCAGCCGTAGATGCCTGGTGGATTCAGTGGCGTGCTTGGTGAGAGATGCGTGGTCTTTAACTTTGCGACGTGCATGGAGCCCATGTCGTCTAGGGTTCGACATATCTGAAAGCCTCATCGTGATGTGCGATTATTATTAGCAAGCTTTCACCTTGCTCGCTATCTTACTGGACATCTCCTCCGCGAAGCGGCCGAACTGCGTGGTCGAGCAAAAGGTTCTCACCACGTGCCGCCTAACAGACTGCGGCGGGTGGGTGCTAAGCCAAGTCAGCTAATGAGGTACATGGTAAAAGGACTCGGAGTAAGTCACCGCAGGACTCTCCGTGCATCCCTTGTATAGGAAAGTCCGCTGTGCACTCTCGAGCAGTCAGACACGTACACGATGAAACAGTGCCATCGTTTTCGCCTGTATCCGAAGTTTTCGGTCCTTCTTTGGAATTGGAGTCAGTCCGCATAAGCTGCTTCGGGCATTGGGCCAATTCATTTTCCGAAGGGACGAAGTGCAGCAGAAGTGCAGGTGTGCGGGACCCCGAGGCATCAACGATGCTCAGTAGTAGGACATTGTCGAATTGGGCTGCCGAGCGGCGACGAGCGAGGGGGTTCCTCTCATCCTGTTGAGGAGGTTAGGCTCCCTTGAGAGATCTCTCCCCATTACTGTTGGCTACGAACAGAGTCTCCTTCCTGATGACATCCGCAGCTTACTGGTCGATGGCAGCTTTTCTCGGCTGCCTCCTGCTGCTGCTGGAAGTGGTGCATACAATCCGGATGTTTCTACGTCTTCGCCAATTTCCAGGCCCTCCTCTGGCTGCTTGGTCCAAATCTTGGATCCTAAAGGGGATATACCACAAGAATCTGCATCTTCAGCTCAAGGCCGCCTGCGACAGATACGGCATGCATTCTACTATTCTATCCTACACAAAGGTCAGGAATCTAACCTGTTATCGCCGTAGGGTCCGTTGTGCGTATCGCTCCTAATGACTTGGTAACGTCAGACCCGGAGCTATTGACACGCATCAGCTCTGTGCGATCAGCGTACTCTCGCTCCGACTTCTACAGCGGTACACAATTCGACCTTGACCTGAATCACGTCTTCTCCGAACGTAACGAGGAGCGTCATCTCGATCTGCGGAGGCGCTTGGGGCCAGGTGTGAGTCCATGGCGAACCCACCAGTAGGCTGTAATTAACGCGATATCAGTACTCTGGGAAAGAGAATCGGTTCTTGGAACGCAGTGTCTCGGAACGAATTTTGGACCTGCTCGACCTGATTGACCGTGAATATATTTCATCAGCAGATCAGCTACGGCCATTGGATTTCGCAAAGGTTGCGCAATTCTTTACTCTCGATATGATCTCAGACGTAGCGTTCGGAGAGCCTATTGGGTTCCTCGCTCGCAACGAGGACATCAATGGGTATTGCCAAGTCGCGGAGCAGGCACTACCAGCGTTTGAGTGGGCAGCGGCGCTGCCAGCGATCAACCGGTTCGCCCGCTTACCTATCATCAACAAATTCGTGATGCCCAACGCGAAAGATCCCACAGGAGTAGGCATGATCATGGGGTGAGTGGTACGTCTGAGAGGAGCCAAAACATCTTAGTGATTGATTTAGTTTTGCGAAACGCGCGGTCTCCTTGCGCTTTGGGCCCAACAAGGTGGAGAAATCCGATATGTTGCAGGCATTTTTGCGGCACGGGCTGTCGCAGAGGGAGGCGGAGACGGAAAGCGCTCTGCAGATGTATGTCTTTGATTTGAGACTACCTTGCCTATGCTGAAGGAGCTCTGCCTTATGCTAACGGATATCCAGCATGGCTGGCTCGGATACTACTGTGACAGCATTGCGTGCTACGGTGCTCTTCATTATTACAAGTCCTCGAGTCCACGACAAAGTGCGACGAGAACTACTGCGCTTGGAAAAGGTTGGCTCCATGGGTATGGACCGCGTTGTGACGGATAATGAAGCTAAGGACCTACCTTACCTTCTTGCGTGCATACGCGAAAGCCTACGTATATGGCCGCCCTCATTCGGCTTGATGCAGAAGGTGGTGCCCAAAGGCGGTGATCACATTAATGGTCGGTTCGTGCCCGAAGGCACTCGTGTCGGCCACTGTACCTGGGGCGTGTTGCGCGATCGAGAGGTGTTCGGTCCAGATGCAGATGCTTATCGCCCAGAGAGGTGGCTCGATCGCTCGCCAGAAGACCTCCGAAATATGATCAGGTCCGCTGATCTTGTTTTCGGAGCCGGCAGGTATCAGTGTCTGGGTAAAACCATTGCTTATCTGGAATTGAGGATGTGCTTGGCTACGGTGAGTACATGAGCGTGTGCTGTACCATCTGCCCAGCTATCCATCCAGCCTTTGCTGACTACAGCCTGTGCAGATTTTCAGTCTTTACGACATCAGTATCATCGATCCGACCGCACCGTGGAAGAGTGTGGCTGCGAACGGCATGTTCTTGCAATCCCATATGCTTTTGAGAATAGACAAGCGACAGGATGCTGTAGATGAGTCGACATACACCTTATAGTTGCGTGTAGCATTTTGCCCCTGGCGTCCAAAATCCGCCGTACATATACCCCCACCGCAAGGACTTCATTCTCATTGCAATCTTTCGCGGCTGAAGATCTTGCTCGATTCTCTCCGTTATACAATACACCGTCATCTCGGAACAAGCTGCAACCTGATATCAGCAGGAGGTGCTAGGGTTATTGGCGATCCGGCGCTACAAGATCGAAATAACTTCTCCACCTCTGCTCTATCAACGCCAGGCGCCAGTTTCAATTTATGGTGCTGCAGAATCTCGGCAAAGAAGGCGACGTACTCTGCTTGAGCAAATCGTCGACCCAGACATGCTCTTGGACCTTCGGAAAACGTCAAGAAAGTGCCACGCCTATGACTTGGTATGCGCACGTCGGAGTCCAGATCACAAGGCTTGCTTTGGCTGGGTACAAAGGCATTTGGATGGCGCGAGAGCCATCTCATCGGCTGAAACACCTCTGGTTCCGGCCACCATCTGGGGTTGTAGTGCACGCCTGTGATGTTTGCGATTACGCCACATTTGTCCGGTAGACCGACGTCTAGCACTGGAACGGACGCCATGGCTGTGTCAAGTTTCAATAGCTGCCTCCCGCTTGCCTGCCTCCCGATGGGAAGGACAACAGGGAACACACGAAGTGTTTCGTACTGGTGAAGATCAGCGATTTGGCCTCGCAGTCGATAAGGCCTCCGTACCAAATAAGCAAGCAATTCTCGCAAACGTGGAAAGTCTTCGATGTATGACAATTCATTTCGACCGCATGCTTGGCTGTCGTGCAGGACAGCATCTAGCTCGTCCAGCACACGATTCTGAGTATCTTCAAACAGTGCCATGGCAACGCATGAGAAGATGATTGTGTTTGCTGTGGTATCATAGCCCGCCTGGCGAGACATCCACATCAGCTCGCATACTCGACGGGCGACACCCATTACTTACCATGAAGAACATGAATATATTCCCCAGCACCTCATTCTCGGTCAAGTGCATTCTCGCCTGTTTGTCATCCGTCTGTACACCTTGCTCCCTCGCATTCGTTGCCAGCATTGTCCTCAAGAGGTTGCAGCCCGAAATCGGTTTGTTGCCATGCCCGGTTTGCTTGCTGAGTTGGCTCTTCTCTTCGGCAATGAATTCGCGCATGTACTGCTCAAACTCACTATATGCCACATATGCTGCTTTACAGAAGAACTTGAGCAAGATTTTGGGCAGTAAGAGAATTAAAGGGAGAAAGGTTACGACGCCGTATATGGAGTTGAGCAAAGAGAGCTCATGGCCATCGACTGGCGTCTGCTCTGCGATCCATTCTCGTGGCCGGCCAAATCCTGCACTCGCCATGACGTTGACGCCGATGGTATAGACATCCGACTTCAGAGTGTTGACTCCGTGAGATGCCCAAGCCGTCCGCAACGGGGCTGCCTGCCTCTTCGTCTCGGTCCACACCAATTCGTTCACAGCATCAGCGAAGGGCGGCGCCGTGATGCGATAATGGAGACGCCATAATTCGCCCTCGCTACTCACGACGTTTGATCCAAAAGGCTCAATCATCTTCATCTTTTCTCGAGGCTTGACGAAGTCTCGCCGCCTCAGACACAGATCCAGCGCCGTGTTTGGGTCCGCGATGTAACAGATGATACCGCCAGGCGAGACCACCAGAAAGACGTCGCCAAACTCATCATGCGCGCGGTACTTGTCTTCGTACATCCAGTCCTTGATCATGAAGCGAGCCCATCGCGGCCAGCCTTGCTGATGCTGAAGCAAGTGCTGACGGAAAATCTTACGAAAGAATGGATCGGTCAAATAAGCCCATACCTCCAATTCTGTCACCAGACTGAAAGTATATGGGAGCCCAGATTTTCGTGCCCGGCGTGTGTTTCGTGCGAATCTAAGGGCACGCAATGTCAGCCAGACTGTCGCAAGTGCGACTGCTGTGAACACAAGGGAGGCCATGTCTAGTAGCGATATATCATTAATCGAGATCTGTATTCTGTGTGAAATCAAACATCATCAGTAATGACGAGTTCGGCTACGTATGCCACCACAGTTCATGGATGCCCAGACTTGCATGCCGTACATGGCTGGTACTCTGCTCGTGCATGCATCCTTCAGGCGGAACTTGCTCTTTTGGTACATGTTCCGGTTTTTGACCTTCTTGGTATGCGCCGCACGTCACTAACTGCGCTGAGCCAGTACTACATTGCTTCAAATGTGCAGAGAAGTGGTTCATAGCTTAAAGCCACTATTCTCAAATTGTGCAAACACACCGGCTGGATCATACGCGCTCTGGATGGCTTTCAGCTTGGGCAACGACTTTCCCCCCCCATAGGCTTTGTAAATTTCCTGACCACGCATGGCATCGTTCATGTACTTGAAAGGGTAATAAAGCTCCATCGACTTGGTCTTCTCCTCAAGTCGACAAATGAAGTCTTGTGCTATAGAATGCACCGTAGCATCGTCTGCAGCATCGGACCATTGTAGTGTGATGAGTATTGCTGTAGAAACATTAGCGATGCGTAGTACGCCTCCGAGCTGCATGCACATACATAGGAAAGGGCCGTCTGCAGGATCGAGATTGATGGCGTCGCCACCCGCATCTCGAGCTGCTTGTAGCAATGCTACTGTAATGGGCTGCATAGCCAAACTTGCGGATGTGCCACTAGTGTTCGTCAATTTAGTCATTGCAGCGAGAACGCTATCAGTAAAAGTCTTGTTGAGCAAAGGTACGGTCTCAATCGAGATCTTGGCGGCGGTCGAAGCGAACATCCATCTGCGCATTCATTAGCATGCAGCCTTGCAAATGGAGTGGTCATAAGCGGACATACCTTGAAGCACGTGAGGCATACACTGGAGTGTTCGTCTCGTTGGTATAGTTTACAAAGCTCATGCGGATACTGTTATCAGTAGAGGCGGCCGGTATCGCGGTAAAATTCGCTAGGGCGACGGGGTTCGACGTGGCTCCGTCGTAGAATGCGACGAGTGAGCATCGACTTGTGTTGGTGGCAGGGTCGAGATTGACATCCGGCAAGATGGCAGATTTGTCATCGTACGATCCACCACCTGGCAAGACGTACGAAGACACAGCGTCTAGGAAAGCATTGCAGTTTGCGGCAGCAAAAATCGTCGTGCCTCCGTACAGTCGAGTGACAGGATATGTCTTCACGTCAAAACGAGTGACGATGCCAAAGTTGTTTCCACCGCCTTTTAATGCCCAGAAGAGATCAGGGTTGGTGGTCTTGTTCGCACAAACGATAGTACTGTTGGCAAGGACGATCTCGTAGTTTACCACGGCGCTACAAGACCAGCCAATCTGAGAGCCAAAATAGTTGATGCCTCCACCAAGCAATAGCCCACCGACGCCGACAGGGCTGAATCGCCCACCTGCGACTCCCAGGCCATAGGGAGAGACGTACTCGTATACCGATGCCCATGGCTGACCCGGCCCGATCTGAACGATTGAGTTGTTGTTGATCAGCCGATTCTTGTTGAGGAAAGACGTCGAAATGAAAACCCCATTGTCAATTCCATTGGCGAGGGGCACCGGCATATGTCCTTGGCTGCGAACGGCAAACCGGGTTTTGGCCCATACAAGGATCTTCAGCCCATCTGCAAGTTCCGTCGCACTAGCAGGTTGGAATACGCAGTACGGCGTATTGACACAGGTCTCCGACCAAACGGCTAAGCAACTAATCAGCAAGACGATCACACATGTGGTAGCATACTTACCTGTTCTTGCTGCAGTGTAGTCCGTCGTGTTAGGCATATACACTGACCCAGGCAGCTGGTACAGCAGCTGCTGGCATGCTTTCGTGGTACTGGCTAGGTACCCTGCAGTTGCAGTGGTGCAGCACAACGTAGCATCCGTGAGAATATGGAGCTTCATGGCGACGCTTCACGCGAGTCGACGGCAAAAGAACAGGAACCAAGGACTTAGCCTTTGGTTCCCGGGGTAAGACTGACAGACACTTACTTATACTCAGGGCCACTTTTGCAGCTGCTTCGACAACCAATACAACCATCTGCGGATGCCGCCAAGAAGGTGTCGTTGGAAAACCCTTCGGCAAATGATGCCAATTCCGAGACGGGCGAGCCATTCTGCCGAAGCGTCAGCCACTCCATACAAAACGGCTCAAATGGCATTCTCGAGCCATGCTTTGAGTCCAAAGATCTATTTCCCTTCTGCTCGTGGCGCTCGGAGCCAGCCCGATCAGGCGACTCGGCGAGATCCTTCGCCAGATCAGGTGCGCACTGTAATTGAGCCGGACCATGCTGTGGTAGGCATTGCGTGACTCTCATAACCAAGGATCTCAGAACTTTTGATATCCCTGAGGCCTCAGCATGATTTGACGAGTATCAAGTGAAACAGCTCGTTACGCACAATGTTTGCAATGGAGTCGTCGATCTTGAACAGCATTTGGGACTCTGCATATGTATTGTCGCTAGGGGTCAGAGAGGGAGATGGCGGACATCGATGGGCTGCATTATTGGTAGCGTTTTGTGTAATCTTCATCCTTCAAGCGTCGTGTTCTAGGAGCCATCGACAAAGGCTTGTGCCTGGCGTCCGCATTGTCGGGGGCAGCTCAAAGGAAGAAATTCGTCAAAATCGCACCCGATTCGCAAGCCAAGGAAAAGATATGATTCTCAAAGGCTACGAAGAGGTCAGAATCGTACACACACATTGGCAAACGATAAACTGACATAGCAAAGACGGACCGTGGCATGTTCTACGTTCCAAGCAATCTTGGTGAGCGCCTGATGCTTCCTGTGAAATATCTGGAAGACCTAAAGAACGCACCGGTAGACAAGGTGGACTTCGTGGCAACTTTCTTCGAGGTGTGTTCCAGCTCGCCCGAAACCACGAATGTAGCCCATAACCGATCAATTACAGATGTTCGAAGGTCATTATACCACGATGGGCTCTCGGTCGACATTGCACCCAAGAGTTGTGCGCGCGCAACTAAATGCCAATCTCGGTAAGACTTGGAGACTCTAAAGCGTCAGGCTCAGTACGGTGTGCTCACGAGGTGACCAGCGGATGTCATGCCAGACATCCAAGACGAGATACGCAACGCTTTCGATGCAGCGTTTCCAATCTGCGAAGGTAGGCCCCAAATACCCGATAATCTTTGCTAGATTTTGTCGCGAGCTGACAGAGGGCTCCTAGACTGGACTGAGGTGAGCGTGGTTGACCGCATCACACAAATTGTTGCGCGCGTCAGCAGCCGTATGTTTGGCGGCAAAGAATTATCAGAGAATGACGAATGGGTGCAAGCCAGCATTCAGTTCGCTCTGGACGGGTTTATTGGCGCACAGGCGATCAAGAAGTACCCGGTGTTCCTACGACCCATCGCACAGTACTTCATCCCTGCTCTACGCAATATTGCAAAGCACCATCGCGCTGCCGAACGGGCGGCGGTGCCGCTCCTGGCTCGACGGGAGCAAACGGGAGAGCAAGCGCGCGATCTCCTCTGTTGGATGGCGCAGGATGCGAAAGGTCATGAAAGAGACAAGAAGTTTATTGCCAGCATTCTGCTCAAAGTCTCCTTTGCGGCCATTCACACCAGTGCTGCCGCACCGTCGCAGCTGTTATACGATCTCTGTTGTAGGAGAGAGTACATCGAGCCCTTGAGGCTCGAGGTTGAGAGTGTGCTTGATATCGACGGCAACGTAGACAAGAGGGGATTTGACAAATTATTGAAGCTTGACTCAATCATGAAGGAGAGTCAGAGGCTCAACCCATTGCTTCTGAGTAAAGACACTCCGCGAGTGGCCCAGGAAAAGCCTGCTGATTTCTCTTGCAGTTACCTTCGAGCGGGTCATACACGAAGACTACAAGCTCTCCGATGGCTTCGTCATCCCGGCTCATACTACGATCGGCATTCCCACGATAGCGCTCAACATGGACCCTCATCTTTATCCGGACCCAGGTAAATTTGACGGCCTGCGTTTTGAGCGTATTAGGACCAAAGAGAGCGTCGAAGTTGCTGCAAGAGCGCAATACGTCGCGAGCAATACGTCCAGCATGTCGTTCGGCTTTGGTCGACATGCTTGCCCAGGACGCTGGTTTGCAGCGAATGAAATCAAAGCTATCATGGCTCACATTCTACTCCATTATGACTTCAAATTCCCGGATGGTGTGAATTGCCGGCCACCCAGTATCCCGGTCGAAACGCAGTTCTTGCCGAACCACAGCGCTACACTCATGTTCAGAAAGCGCAACCCGACGTGATCAGGAACTTTCACTTCCACTCTTGGCAACATAGCTTGTTATAGTTCTGATTCCTGCATCTGTCGTATGCTCGTCCCCGGTATGCACTCAGATGTGCATCTCCGTGGCGCTTCGGCTCTAGCTCATTTCGGAAGACGCCGCACATATGTCAGTCCATAGCAATGGTGAACGTATCAACGGGCATGCAGCAAGCAGTTTTCTTCAGTCAGATTCAACCGCCGAATGAAGTGGCAATCCAAGCTCATCTTGCTTCAACTTTTGTCATGAAAAGCCCTCGAAAGGCCCTCTGCTAGTCAATCAGGTAGCAAGGGCTGGTGCTTGCTGCCGCATTGTGGACTGCTATTGCGCTGATCAGAATCATCTACAGATTGACTGCGCACCCTCTCCGGAAGATACCTGGACCGCTGCCGGCTGGAGCTTCTGAATGGTATGCCACTCCAATTCAGGCCAGAACAGCGTGCTGGAATTCTCGAGAAGGTACATCTTGAGATACCACTTCGTGAATGCTGGTTGTCTCTCTGACCGATAGCATGAGAAGTACGGCGGGCCAGACCCTAGCACGATACTGTCCAAGTCTGCCCGAGCTCAAAGATTAGGCCCGACTGTGCGTATCGCTCCAACAAGGTCCACATCTCGGGCCCAGCTTCAGCCTGAGTTCGAAACTCCAAAGTACGACATCGGTAAGGACGTCAGACTCAGCCCTGACAAGATCAAACCTTGACGGCTGCGCAGACAATCTCCATTTCACAGCCAGCTCAGGGTATCATTCTGGAGTTCATCGGAGAAGGTCAATCCGCTCCGATCGATCGTTCCCCATGCGGCAAGGTTCGGCCGCGATCTCCTTCCAAGTTCCTTCCCAATTGTGAAGCCCTCCGAGCTGAGGCTGCATGTATGCGCATGGGAGAAGCGACAACAAGCTTCATTATTCAGGCCAGGTAGGTTCTTGGGTGGGTTTTGCTTGTAGAGACAGTCGCAGCCATCATAGGATTCTTAAGCCTGACAGGACCGACACTTCGATCACTGAATCACGTGACGCTCCACAAAATTGGTGCGGCTATGGTCAAGACGATCGCTGGCCTCATGGGCGCCTCTGTCGCATCGGGCTCAGCTTCGTTCGCAACCGCAGCTCAGTTGCGCTCACTGCTGACCCTACTGAATAAACACAAGGTCCGCGAGCTCGACACCGCCCGTGTCTACGGCAATGGCCGAAGTGAGACGCTTTTGGGGGAGGTGAGCGACGCCCTTGACACCCACACATTCGACCTAGCAACCAAAGCGCCAGGATTCACTCCAGGCTCCCTGACCCACGGGAATATCATCCGTGCCTGCAACGACTCGCTTGCCGCTCTCAAACAATCATCAATAGATCTCTATTACCTCCACGGACCCGATCGGCAGACATCGCTGGAGGAATCTTGTCGTGCGATCAACCAGCTCCATCAAGAACGCAAGTTCGCCCGCTTCGGCATAAGCAACTTCCATGTCGACGAAGTCATCGAGATCGTCGGGCTCTGCCGCAAGAACAACTGGGTCCAGCCTTCAGTCTACCAGGGCGGCTACAACCCCATATCGCGCGGCATGGAAGCGGAGCTTTTGCCCAAGCTGCGCGAGTGCGGAATCGCCTTCTATGCTTACAGCCCATTGGGTGGAGGGTTCTTTTCGCGTCCAGCGGAGCAGCTTCGTACGCCACCAGCCGGAGGACGCATGGATCAGATGAGGGTTTTCCAGATGATTTATGTGAATGACGTCTCGATGCATTTGTTGGAAAAGCTGACGCAGGAATGTGAGAAGGAGGATCTGACGGTGAAGGAGGCAACGCTCAGGTGGTTGATGCATCACTCGCCGCTGCAGGAAGAAGATGGCATCATTCTTGGCGCATCAAGCGAGGAGCAGATGAGCCAGAATTTGGCAGCTTGCGGAGGAGGGCCACTTCCACAGAGCGTAGTGGATACTTTTGAAGATATGTGGAAGCAGTACCGGGCGGCCGGTAAGGGGGCTCAATACAGCGTTTGAGGCTTCGCCCGATAGGTAGTCCACGGTGGAATCATGCCAGGCCTCCCAGAGAGCCGTTGGTAGTTTGACCATTGGAGTCAGATAAGCCGTGCCGAGCTGTACAGCTACGTACTCTTGATCCTCTAGGCATCGGGGGCGAAGATGAAGCTTACACAATACAATTGCTTGTTTCGAACAGATGAACATGCTCGAGTTGAGCTGTGAGCAAGTCGTCGTTCGGGGGATACAGCCCTTGGCGTTACTGCAAGAATCCCGACCATGTATCGATGGGCTGAAAGGCTGACCATTGTACAGTCATGCACGGCGTCGCACCGCGGGCAAGGCGTCTTCATCACTATCATCGTCATCGGTCAACTGGCTCTAGCAGCCGCCTGTGATCTACAAGCGCAAGCGGACCCGCATGCCGAAGAAGTACTTGTAGGTGTAGATCTAGATGTGACTGGAGTCGGCGCCGTGCTCAAGGTTGGATACAAGCGATGCGATTGGCAAGTGGAAAGTGAGTATGGCGTTATTAGCGGCGTATGAATTGACCCCCGTCGGGTGGCGATGTGGAGGTGTATTAGGGCCAACACTATCCTGCACCTCTTCTGAGGCCGCTGACCAGCTCTTGCGGTATACTACGCTAATCTGACCTGCAGCCGACTGGCTCCTGGAGCGACCGACGTCTTGCGTTGCCCACCGCGTTACGGGTCGTTCGGTCAAGAGCATGTGGCGAATTCTGCAGCTGAAAGTCGGGTACAAGACAGATCCTACGATCGATTTCCTGGAGGTACATCTTCGGAGATATTACTGAGTCGGTGCAGCGCATCGTGGAGAAGTAGGACTCTCGATGAGACTAGAACAACATGTCCCAAGGTAGTCCACGAAGGCGAGCGCGAGAACGCGGGATCCATGACCGAGCTTCGAGTCGAAGTACGCGTCCAATATTGAGAATGATGTTATCCTAGCAATCGCTTCGCCGACTACTGACTCGCTACCAGAGAAACAATGCGGGAGCAACGTTATAGAGGTCGACGATCAAGCTGCGCTCAGCCGTGTCGACTGCGACTGCCACGACTGCCACGACTTCAGTCGGTACACCTCTGAGCGTCGCGACCACGACATCTAAAATGTCGACCACGTCGAAGGCGACAGCTACGGCAACTAGCACCTCGTCTTTGCAGTCCGCGGTGCTTAATAGCACGAATTATTACCGCACGCTTTACCAAGCAAATGCCGTGGAATGGAACACTACGCTGGTGCAACACGCCACCAACTGGGCTGCAGAGTGTCTCTGGGAGCATTCGGTGAGACACATTTCCTCCTTCATCTTGCGTCGATACAGACGACTGACATGCTAGACTCAGGGTGGTCCATACGGCGAGAACTTAGCCTTGGGCTACTCTAGCGCAGGAGCGGGCATCGATGCCTGGGCGGCGGAAGCAAGCTTGTACAATTTCTCCGATCCGGGCGTCTCCTCCTCGACGGGGCATTTCACGCAGCTGGTCTGGCAGGACACTACGCAGGTCGGCCGCGCGCTTGTTGCTTGCAATAATGCTGCGTCCGGTGGCGCTAAGCGGAATTGTTTGGTCTGTGAGTATAGTAAGACGAGGGGAAATATCTTGGGCGAGTTTGCGACGGAGGTGAAGCCGCCGGTTAGCAAGAGGGGTTTGCTAGAGGAGGAGGTCAATGAAGGAATCGTGGAAGGGGAGGAGTTGGTGGCTAGGCAGGCGGGAAGTGCGGCTGAGCTTGGGTTGGGAGCGGCGAGGCTTCTGGGTACGCTGGTCGCTGTCTATGTTCTGGCGAGTGCGCTGATGTAATGTCGTTTCTTCATTCTTGTGTGTAGATGACATTGTGAATTTCGTGTGTAAATGTTATATGTATAGCGGCTGTTGTTGCGCACATTCTCGATGGCGCAACATGATGAGGCCTCCCGTCCGTCACTGAAACCCTCCACTAGCGCTGCCTACTGTCACTACCACGCTCGTCTAGTAGTCCGCACCTTGGTTGAGTCCTCGCTCCAGATGTCAAGTGGCATGAGCGGTCTCGTATTCTAGCA
Source organism: Teratosphaeria nubilosa (assembly GCA_010093825.1). Taxonomy (NCBI): domain Eukaryota; kingdom Fungi; phylum Ascomycota; class Dothideomycetes; order Mycosphaerellales; family Teratosphaeriaceae; genus Teratosphaeria; species Teratosphaeria nubilosa. The sequence goes on from ML995937.1 coordinate 24,528, forward strand.
ATCGGCCAACGCCAAATATATCGGATGCACCGACACTTGACTTCATCCATCATCACACGTTTCTGGGCATGTTTAGTGGCCAGACTAGACGCCAGCGCTGAGAACATACCCGACCGCGATCATACGCAACCAGACTCGGTGGCTACAAAGCTTCATAATGTACGTATGAACAGATTGGGAGACTTTTCCGGAGGTCGTAGGTCATGATGTCGGTTAGTACGGAAGAGGGTGAACGTACGCAAGACGACGGCCCAAGTGTTGTACTTTCGGGACCTTGGGAACCGGGTCAAGCAACATGAGTTGCGTTTTTGGCAGCTCTTTCACTACTCGCATCAGGTACGTACACAATAGCTGTCCATTTCCACTGCCAACGGAATGGTAGCACCATCAATTCAGCCTGCCTGTGCAGACGTTGCTTGAGTATTCCTGCTCTGACTCAGGAGACTCAAACTTGCACGAACTCGGCAGATTAGCGCCGTCCTCCGGTGTACGAGTGAACAACGTTCCACGTTTTACATACTTCCGCTGCATTTGTGGCCACATGATCCACCGTGGCGTGATTCACTGCACGTAGTACTAGCAGTCCTGACGTGAGCAGTAAGATCCAGCGGGCCGTAACGACAGGTCGCGAGTCTAGTGAGCTATTCAATATATGATCCAATGTCGATGTAGGCCCAAAGACAAACCGATAAGTATAACCGCCGCTTGCTCGACAAAAGCCGTTGATGAATGAACGGTGGAGGTGCTAGCATATAAGTACGTGCAATCGGACCCTGAGGGAACAGATACGGTGCGGGACGCCGCGGATAAGCTACCTAGTCATACTAATGTTCCCACATCCGTACGTTGACTCTACTTCGGCTTGGCATCTGGGATTCCCATGACCTCATCTGCCTAGACCCTAGGCAGCCGCAGTATCTACCCAATTAGTGCGCGATCCGACTGCTAAATGAGTCACGATTGACTTATTTCACCACCCTAAGTCGAGTAAACTTGGCTCAATCATAAAGATCCAATTGGTCCTATCCGTCGTACGAATCTTGCAAAAAGCTCCACTTTCTGTACGATCTAAGCAACTGACTCTAGAGCCTGGTCCTCACATCAAGCCAAAGAATCGGCGAGACGTAGTGTCCGAGACTCTGCCCAACTTTGGAGTCTTGAGGATTCTTGGCAGGCCTCCCTTAGCCGTCATCCACGGGTGCTCCCTCACCCTTTTCGATTGGTTATTTCCATCCGTTTCCGAAAATGTAACCCTCTTCCCAATGAAGCCATCCCCCACCCCCTTCTCCTCCGCCAGCCTCTTTCTACCAACCTCCACCCTCCGTCACCTTCCCCCGGCGGCTACCACTAGGGGATTCCATTGCAGTAGCAAGTATATCCCGCATTATCGCCCTGTTTTGCCCAACAAGCCTCAGCCTTCATCAGGCATCTCGATCCCGATGGACACCGACTTTGACACAGGTACCAATGATCAGACAAACAATTGCCCTGGGTCGGCCATGGTGACGGCTCGCATTTGTAGTCGTCAAAGTCAGCTAAGGCGGTTGGGGCGAGGATGGTGAGGTGCAGGGCGATGCAGGCGAGGAATTTCATATTGTTCTGGCTCTTCGGTCGTTGGTAGTTTCGCGATCGTTGCGTGTAGTTTGTGTAATCGTGAGAGTCGCGGATGCTGAGGAGAGGCTACCGCAGGTCCTGATATCCTCGCGAAAGGGGGAGCGTACACGATCCGAAATAACACGAGAGCGGAATATATATGAGACAGCCGTCTTACGAGTTGACGTCTTTTGCTAGGCTATGTATCTTGGCATGTGGACAAGTCGATCGTGGCAAAAGCGGTGAAGTACTTTACTAGCGATGGCGTTTGTAACATTCAATCTGCCCATGCTGGTGAGGGCTTTGTCCGATCCTCGAGGAGCACCGGCAACTTGCTGCGTGGCACGAATACAGAGACGGAATCTGCGCAACGATGGCAAGTCGCGATTCAAAACCAACGAATAATGAGCTAGCGCACCAAGCTCGAAGCCGCAGTGTCTATACGTGCTCGAACACTTAAATTAGACTGGGTC
>ML995937.1:26698-58271 GCA_010093825.1 Teratosphaeria nubilosa
AGACTAGACAAGGCCGTGAGCTTGGCCGATCGACAGGACTACCGAACATCATTGCGTTCGGCGCTTTAGTGTGACACTTCTCTTTAGAACATGTCCTACCTCACTACAATCTTCACATCTAATAATCCACTCAACCTCCCCGGTAACGAATCCACTTGCTCTGCCTTAGGCAAACCGGTAGTCTGGTGATGTGTAGCAACGCGGCCGTGATAGACCCGCTGACGCAGGGACGACTTCCCTCTCGTACTTGAGCCGTGAAGTGGTGGATTAGCACTACAGTAGGTGATCAAGTAGGAATTTTACTGCTGACTGTTTTGCTCGGTCTCGTGAGTTTTTGCTCTTTCTGGACGACTTCATATACCTAGGCCCCAATAACCATCCCCCTCGCCTTTCGTTCTCTCTTTCCAAGATTCGTGAGCAATTCGCCCTCCTCTCTCCACACTCTTCAACTGCGCGCTGGGATAGTATCCATCGTCGCGTAGCAGTCGTCCGCGAAATTAGGCATACGAGTGTTGTTGAAAAGGGGTGAAGTTATGCAAAAGCGCCCAATTTTGCCTTGCCGCCTTCCCTCTTTCCGGCGTTGTCGAAAGCGCAGAGGGCATCGTCTTGTGTCAGTGTCACAGGTGACGAGGTTAGGGATACAGTCCCAGGCGTAAGCAATAAGGCAGAAACTCCTCTTATCTCGAGGATCCATTCAGCCTGCTAAGCTTGTTCCTGATAGCAGGTGAGACACAAGGTTGCCGAGTCCGTATAGTGTCGGAGAGCGAAGCTGTCAGTCCATACGCGGCTTTCTATACCGGTCGATTCGAGTAGGGCAGGAAGAGCGGGCCGAACGGCCCAAACGTAAGGCCATGGCTCTGAGGCAGGGGAATAGTGAGAGTATCATCCAGCGGTCACCGACATCGTATTATCTGAGCTTCGATACAGAGGCACTTTGCTGCAAAGCCTCTGCGGTGCCACAGGGATGCTGCAGGCGCGAGTTTTCCTTGGCGTTGCTCGATCTGACTCTTTCGATTGATGCGTCGCCTTGGCGAGCAAATCAACTTTGTATACTGGGGACATCTCAAGATTCGACTCTTCCCCTTGCCCTTTCTTCGATACATTCGCATTCGATTGTGCAGGAACCAGCTCGATATTGCAACCAAGATGAAGCTTTCGACGCTTATCGTCCCGGTTTTCGGCTCGCTGATATGGTGTTCCTATTGTGAGATACAATTATCAGGAGACCCCTATGCTGATATACCAGCTGGAGAATGTCAACCAGAAGTGGACGAATGGAAGGCAGGCGCCCGAAGGCAGTCATGCGCACCAAACAATCCTTGCCTCGTCCAACATAACGGATGCATTTTGAGGGCGCAGTGGGTTCCAGACGCCAACGACTGGTTAGCGAATTGCTCTCCGCCAGACCCGAGTAATACCATATTAGGCACTCAATGTCATAAGTCCGGGTGGGAGGTCTGACGATGCTCGATATCCCAGCCGTGTGACTGTGCTAATGCTGACGTTGGGCTAGGGTACCGGCAATTGTGGCGAATACAATCTGGATCGATGCGATGAACTTTGTGGTAAACATGTTGTGCTTCCTACTCCTTACCACGACCTCGCGAACAAGTGCTAAAGATCTGCAATATAGTGCCCTAAGACAATTGTTGACGGTTGCTGGATGTAAGCGGCTAACAAAACATTGCTCCTCGCATTGGAAGGCTTTGATTTGCTGATGTTCTGACAGGGGTTCCAATGGCGGCGATTGCTACTGTAGGCCAGTGTGAAGGAGCGTGCGGAGGACAAGCAAGATTGTCTCGACCATCATATACGGCAAGCAGTCCTCAGGTCCAAGCAGCGATGATGAGGACAATGACGGAACCACTTGTCAGCCAGGTAAATGTATCATATAGCAATTTGCTAGATGAGAGGCTTGAGATTGTGGTCAGCAGTATGAAATCGTTTCGCTTAAAGGGCGGTCTTGGCCCCGTTGCGCCAAACGGGACTTCACAAGCTTATGGCCAGATCAGCTGTGGGATCGAGGTGCCGCAAGATCTGATGTTATGAAAAATAGTAAGCACGTATAGCAAACGGTCACGGAGGACGAAGGACGACGTGCATACGATGATATTAAATGGGTCGCGAAAAGATGGTTGTGAGGAATGGTAGGAGAAGCGTTGTCTTCATAGTTGCAGTAGCGACTTCTTCGCGACTTCATAAGCGCAGACGAAGAAATTTGACAGTCTCTAGTGCGTGCGGCGTACTGGAAGTTGTTATTCGAATAATGCATGAATAAGAGTAGGAAAGTACTGCTTCTTACATTCCACTGGAGTTGGCAGAGCAGCTCCCTGGAGGGCCTCCAAGAAGGCAGTAACGTCAAAACCCGGCGGCTCCCGGCTTGGAGGGGAGATGGAGAGTCCTCATGTCACTGTCGTCTGGGTAGGAAATGTCGACGATCTTGTAGGGAACCCCGAATAGGACGGCACATTGTAGACCACCTGCTCCACCGGAGGAGCATCTCTCTCGGGGAGCTACATTGTGCGGTCCTTACTTTTTAGCCTGCGCTCGTCTCGCTGTCGCTTAAGTCACCTTACAGGAGCTCGCGAGGGTGTGGAGAAAGCGTCCTAGCCCGCTCGCCGCGGAGGCAATGCAATGTTCAGAGAATGAGGTGTCAGGCTTGACGACAGCCACTTGCCTCCGCCGCCGGGACACAGGCATACGGTACCAAGGTTGAGGGATTGCATACTAGAATTGGAAGCCACTAGAGGCATGGGGCCCGAGCCTGTTACCAGCTCAACCAGAAGCCTGTATGGATGTCAGGCTCGTGCAACATGCTGGATGCTGCAGAACGGTCATCGAATATTACTACCCTGCACCACCACGAAGAGGCGGTCAACTTATGTTGAGCGTGGCGGGTTTGTTCTCTGACAAGTGATACATCGCAAGTGAACTGGCAGAGAGTGTGCCAGGGAGAATCCGAAGTCAGTCAAGTGTTCTGGGAGAGTAGAAATATACCTTTAAGAGCGACGGCAGCTCCAAAGATCGCAAGAGGAAATATCAGCCACTTGAAAACAACATCTGCGACTCCCGTCATCAGCACTATAGCCCTGGATTTGAGCAGGGACGAGACAGAAGCACGCAAGTCGGGGACAAACAAAAACTTTGGCAACGCGACGTCGATTGACCCAACACATTGTCCTCAGATATATCCAGCATACTCTGCACCTTCGTAGTTTACTGCGATCTTCTCCAGACCTTTGCTGGTGTCGCACGAGCGGGATCGCTCACATGAACTATTCTTCTCGACCTCAATCAAAGATGCCTCCATTCTTTATCTCATTGAAGTCAACGTGGTCCCGGTTCCTGACTTCGTCTGGCACCTCTGGCCAGGCATCGTCTCCTTCGAGCAAAGCAACTTGCATGCCCTGTTGGAAGATCAATATCAGCATTGACATCGTCACAGAGGTCCCGGGGTCGCTGCTTACCAAGACGAAGTACCGCGCCTTGAAGGCGTGGAACATAGTTGCCGCCGCATCCTCAATCTTCCAGCGCACGGCCAACCAGCCGCCAGCGGGCAGCTCGTGGATGTAGCCCAGAGGAGGATCCTCAAGATTGAATGCAGATGGGTCTTGTGCTGACGCGGTAGCTACGTCCAGGTACCCAAACTTCCCTTCGCCTGCTCCGAGGAAGAATGTGGCTTTGTTGTGCTTATACATGGGCAGTGGGACGGGCAAATCGTTCTCGACGATCACATCGACCGTGGAGCCCTGTTACAAAAGTGTCAGCGCCACACTACGGCAAGACGAATCGGCTGCCTTACCAACGGCAGGTTCCTCTCGACCGGATAGTCCTCCGGCAGGTCCATCTTGGGATCGAAGGCCGGAGGATGCATGAAATTACGCCAAATCTGCCAAACCTTGCCGTTGAGCGAGCAATTGGTGACGAAAGGATTCTTCTTGTCTGGTGCACCAGTGGCGGTAAAGCGGAGTGTAATGTCCGCCTTATTTGGCGGTGGCTGGGCTGGATATGGATGCTCCTTCTGCTTATCCTCGAGCACGAACCCTTTTTTGAGGGTGCCGTCAAACTCCATTTTGCTCGTTGATTGCTCTGGTTGAGGAATAACTTCTCCCAGCTTGCGGCCCACCTGCCTATGCTGCGCTGAAGTCAACAAACGTAGGGCAACAAAGATCTGGTTTTGCCACTTACAGGATAGCGTAGGATCGCATAGCTTTGTAGTGACTGCATAGGACTCACGCTGTACCACCGGATGGCATAGTCTTGAGCCGCCTGGTCGAGTTTAACCATGACGGTCGTTCTTTCTGCATTATTGAGGTATACGACCTGGGATGTTATTAGTGCTATCGTATCAGGCTTAGTGGCAATGATACTCACATCAACCTCTTGAGGTTGAACGTAGCCCCCGTCGTTGGCCACTATCCACATCTTGTGACCGTCGATAGAAATGTGCCATGAATGCTCCAAGCCAGCATTAACGAAGTTGAAGAGCATCCATCGCCGGTTCTCAGTCTCAAAAACCTCGTACTCGCCCTCCGACGGCTTGCACTCCGGATAGGCAACGGCACCTGTAGCCTGGACAACGCATCCGTGCGAATCTACTGGATTTCCGTTGAGGGTGCTCAGGCCTGGCGGCTTGCAATGCACACGTGCCTTGCCGTTGATGAGGGCGGATTGATAGCAGTAAGGGTCATATCCCTCAGCCTGCAATTGCGCGAGCAAAGTCGGGATCTCCCGGTGCTGCCAGCCGTGTACTAGGGCGTGAGCGGGTTTCTCTTCAGCATCGAGCATATCTTGAACGTCTAGAGGGTCCTTGGAGACCAGATGATACGGGCGTTCACGTTCAGGGCTGGGACGTATCCACACAGTGCCGTGACTGCCGTCCAGCGAAGCGGTCGAAGCATGTTCCAAATACCATTTCAGACCCCATTGGCCAGTGGTGTTGAACGTGCTCGTGAAATTGCTTCGCGGGAGGATGGGGTATGTGGTCACACCTGCACTGCCATCGTTCCACGTGGCGGAATGGTGGTTGACTCCAACCTGGAGACAGTCAATACTTGCACACAGGACGAGTCCAGGGTGTACGCACCCAGTGCTGCGTAGAGATGAGGCTTGCATCGTTGTGGATATGGACCCTAATGGTGTCGCCTTCATGCGCATTGATGGTGGCAAAAGGTGATTCTGAGTTTCCGACAAATTGCGGTCGCCACCATCCCCCGTCTGTGTCGATACAGGTAAGTAGAGTATCGAGGTTTTGATCTGAACGAGTGGTCTACTCACCAGGATTGCGCCATGCTTGGGACAATGTCAAATCGTAGTCGACAGTCGCTGGGACCCGCGCCTGGTGTGTTTCCTCAGAATGCTTTGGTGCCAGTGGTTTCGCAAGCCATCGAACTCTCATGAGCTGGACCCACTGAGGACCATGTTGAAGTATTGAAAATGCCACCGAAAGGACCATTAAGGTGATGGTGCTCATCAGCAACCTCCTTGCCCAGCTGTTGGTCTGCTTTTGGGGCACGATTGGACTCATGCTCTTGCGGTCCATCGTGTGCTCCATTCCGATCGGTCTACTTTTCCCCGTGAAGTGAATTAGACGAGGAAGGAGGTCGAGGGCGATGAGTCCGGCATTGCGTTTTCTTGTCATCGAGCGACGGTCAGTTGGCGGTGCATCAACCGATGCGCCACAGAACTACCACCCGATCAAGGCATGTTTTGAATGCAGCGGCATGGTCAAGTATTATGAGTATCTGGCTCGGTGCTGCAGGGCGCAAGTCGCCATGGATGTTGCTGCGCTCAGTCATGCTGAGACTCCTGCAGCAGGCGCCATGGACTTCGCGATCATGATACGGCCGGTCGTCACGATTGCACTCCACGAAAGAAGGCAGATCCTAGACCATGTTTCCAACTCAAGCGTCGCTAGAAGCAGCATACAATGATACAAAGACAAGCTAAGTATCTTATTGGTCCAGGGCCAATCGAGCTTGTGTCTAGGGTGTCCTTGGGGTTGCCCTTGTTACGAAGGTTGACGGTAAGGTACCAGGGCCTTTTCATTTGCCTCAATCGCCACTGCATCTGGCTGCCAAGTTGTGCTTTGCTATCGCCAATGCGATTGCGTCATTGTCGATTTGTACCTTATGTAGCTTGAGAAGAAGTCGACTGATCAGCTCCGCTGTTTGAAGACTTCACCAAGTGTTGCAGTATTGCGGGATTGTGCTATAAGCAGTATTGTGCTATAAGAGATACAGAGGCTGGCCAGCTACTGGTGGCGACTCAGAGCTTTTCTCATGACATACTCTGGCAGTACATTCATAATGAGCCACATTGTTGTCTAGTAAGGACATGTAGTGAGGACAGTCTTCGCACGAGATCCTGCTCGGCGTGACGTTGCAGCAGTGGCAGTGTATGGCGCTAGCTAATTTTATACCACATACAGGCAGTGAAGCGAGGAACTGGATCACAATTGAAACCTCTACACGGTGCACCGCCAGGAATACGACCGCGAGGAGGCCTCCTGTAAGCTGACTGCAGAGGATGGGTAAGGATGTGGCGCAAGGTGGTGGAGATTGACGTTGAATGCCAGGACAAGGTGCCTGACTAGGAAGTATGAAGATGAAACTCCCAGACATCAAGGCGTTATGCAACTATACGTATCATGCACGCAGACTGGCTACAGCTTCGAGCAATCGAGATGCATTACATCGATGCCGATGTGATTAGCACCCTCTCTTGCAGCTCTTGACCTTCTTCCCCGAGCTCTCTGCGAGCGTCCTTCAATCGCTTCTGAAATTGCACTCTCGGCCCTTTCATTTCAACTCAGATCGCTGTGATGATGGCGGCAATACTTTTGGCGTCATTGTACGCTGTGGGCTCGTATGCAGGCCAAGTCCGCGAGTACGCTCTGACGCTGGAAGCGGCGTGGTTGGCTCTAGGTGAATGGAGAGTTTCAAGCGAGCGTAGTTGGTCTGGGACTGACTTGCGTGTTCACAGATGGCAACCACAGGCAGGTTTTGACTGTCAATGGCTCTACGCCCGGCCCGGCGATTGAGGTCGACGAAGGCGATACGTTGAGGGTCAATGTATGCAACAATGGCTTCAGTGAAGCCACGATGCACTGGCACGGCATCTACCAGAGCTCAGCTTACTGGAATGATGGAGTGCCTGGTGGTGAGCCCGTCAGGCCCAACGGTCTCCCCCGTCCATGATTCTGATGTGTCTCCCAGTGACCCAATGGCCTCTGGAGCCTCGTAACTGCTACACCTACGAAATGAAGCTTCAAAACCAGACAGGAATCTACTTCTACCATGGTCATTTTGGGCCAGCATTCGCAGACGGTCAGCGCGGCCCTCTCTGGATCCGACCTGCTCCCGACCGACCTCGTCCTTATTCTCTTATCTCGAGTGGCCCGGAAGACCTCGAGGCCATGATGTCAGCAGAGCGTCGGCCTCGGCATGTATTGGTTTCTGATTGGAATCTCGATGGTATGGAGACTCTCATTCCGATGTACCGCGATACTGGTGTTGAGCCAACGTGCGCGGCATCCATTATCTTCAACAACAAAGGTCGCACGACTTGTCTGTCGCGCGATATTATCGAGAAATTCGACCCGAAAGGACCGAGGGACTCTCACGGCTGCGTGCCATTTCCAAACGAGGCCAAATACACAAATCATCGTGACTGCCAAGATACGTCCTCCGATCTCGACGTATACGAAGCTGCGAAGGGAGAGAAGTACATGTTTTTGAACTTTGTACACCCCGGAGCTGGCCATGAACTTCGCGTTTCCGTAGACGAGCACGACATGTGGATCGTGGCCGCAGATGGTGACTTTGTGCATCCGACCAAGGTCCAGGCAATCAACGTCAACATGGGTGACCGTATAAGTGTGATAGTCCCTCTCAACCAGAAGCCGGGTGATTATGCTATCAGAGCTTCTTCCATTACTTGGAGTCAAATCATTCAAGGGCAAAGCATTCTGCGCTATCATGGCGTTCCGGAAAGTCGGCAGAACGGTATCATGACCGCACCAAGCAGCAGGCCGCACATTGACTTGGTTGGTGATATGGTCAACGGAGGCCGGAGGATGGATGAGCTAGCAGACCTTGCCGCCTTTCCAGCCATGTCTCCCCCGGTTGAATCACACAAGACTTTCCGCTTTGTCGTCAACCATACCACTCCCAGCACTTGGGTTCTGGCTTCTTCGCCACACCAGGGGTTCAGACAGCAGGTATGATCACATCAGTCGCGATTCGTGCCCCGGCGCTCGGCTAAACGCAACAGATGCCTCCCATCCTATGGAACAAGGGATCGATGGGCGAGACGACCTTCGGTGGCATTCAAAACGGATCTGTCGTTGACATCATCTACGAGAACGCCGCTGTTGGCGATCACCCCTTCCACAAGCATAATCACAAAGCCTTCATAATTGGGCGAGGTGATGGCTTTTTCAGATGGGCCGATGTTGCTACTGCTCTGAAGGAGTCGCCCGAGAGCTTCAACATGGTCAATCCACCTTTCCGCGATGGTGCACGGCTGGCCAAGGAGCACGGTTCATGGACAGTAATTCGTTACACTGGTGAGCCAGAGCATTCAGATGGTCTTGATTCCTGCTGCTAATCTATTTGCAGTGACATTCCCGGCCTTGAGCATGCTGCACTGTCATAAGATCGCTCATTTCGCCGCAGGACAGCAGATTGTTCTCATGGAGGGCCCAGAGGCAATGGCCCCTCTGCCAGAAGACATTAAGAGTCTCACTCACGCTGATTTTATTCCTCCTTTACGCTACGGCCCATTGGACTGAGCGGTTGGAGGACCAGGAAATCTTGAATGAGGCTGCGAATTGGATGATCTGCATTCGAAACTTCGTGATAGTGATGGCGCTGTAGCAAGTGCGTGCAGAACAGTACGCCGAATGGTAGTATAGTATTACATTGATGCAAGTTTCGAATTTTCTGCATCCTTGTACAGGTTTTGCTCGATGGCATGCTGTCGACTGCTGAAACGATATCGAACATCATAATGTCGAGACTCCAGATGCTATCCCCCGGAGTTCCAGGTTTTCTGGGTCTTCTTGCGGCTGCCGTTCAGCGTCTTGTTACGCCATCTTGACAGTGGTCATTGATTGGCCGCGCGGACTGCTTTGAGTTTCTCCTTTTCAAGTTCTAGACGAGTAGTACTTGGTAGCGCAGTGCAGCCTGTGCTGTCATTGTGCTGCTGTTGACATGGTTGAGCTTGAAGCAACTCTTGGGAAGCCTCATCTCTTGTGCTTGGCTGTGTTTCACTACAGGCATGTGGGCGATCGACTTTATCAGGACCATGTATAGGTCGAATTGGAATATGGAATGTTCTGGGGCAGGCGAGGCGAACTGTATCAAGTGGACTTTGATCTTGACGTCCTTGCTTCCAATGCTATAATCGAGTGTGATACTAGCGATCTACATCTGCATTGTCAGTATTCAAGTTCTGACTGACAGACCGGAAGCATTTTCGGTTAACAGCCTGTCAGAGCCAGTACTTTGCGTCAGAGGTCATGCGGCTGCGTACTCTGAGCCAGAAGCTTACGTTGATCTGGAGCCACCACCGGGTGCTCAGGGGTTTTGCTTATGCCCCCGCAGAACCCGGTGTGCGTGTATCGCCGGAGTTGATTGGCGATTCCTACGACGGTAACATGGAAGTATGCAGATCTCAAGAGGTTTTCTCAAGATGCAGTCATAGCTCAGTGTGACAGTGAAATCGGTCGATTCAATCAGCCATTACGAGCAACCGATTCTCTCTAAAGCACTGTGTACCTCGCGAATCTGAGCCATTACGACCAACCGATTCCCTCTAAAGCACTGTGTACCTCGCGAATCATCCCGCAAATCAGACCGCACTGCGCTTGGCATATTCTGTGAGGGCATCGTGTATCGGCGCCAAGGCTCAATGTCCACGATATGTTTATAAACATTGGTAGAATCCAGCTCTGATCCGCTTGATAGCCCCGATTGTAATCATGAGAGGCTCTTTCGATATCGATGCACGCGCTGGCATGGACGTCTATAAGCATGCCGCGAGCGGGATTCGCGATGACCAACCAGATCAAAGCCTTATCGAATCAGCCTACGGACTCTTGAAAGATGATCGAAAAAGATCTATACCCGGAGCGGCAGACCACAATCAAACAAAGATCGGCAATACGGAACTAGAGCTAGCCAACATTCGGCGTGCATATCCGCTGCTTCACAAGACAGGATGCACACGGCATTTCTGTCAGTCAGCACGCATGATCAAGACCGGAGATGGCGAACCAAGAGTAGGGCGCACCAAAACTGTACCAGCAATCAAAGATGAGGCGAACGACTTTCTTCGCCAATTGCGGCAAGCTGATGTGATAACCTCGGATCACCAACTCGCATGCCGGTCTGCGGACGTCCTTCGAGAAATTGAGAGCAACATCGTGGAAGTGCAGGCCTCAACATCACGGAGCCCTGCTGTCCAGACTGCCAGACCCTGGCACCAGTCATACGAGGAGCTCCAGCACGGTGTCCGACTCGCCTGGCTACACGCACCAAAATGCATCATGCGCAGCGAATACCAAAGCCTGCGCCTCTTTGATCTTCGCCACGTTGAAAGCTCGGTCGAGATGGGCAAATCACTTCTCGAGGGCCTTACCGAAGCTTTCAACCACGGAGACATTATCCCGTCGGTGTATGTATTCCCGCCCAGACAGCCTGGCACACGAGGTCCCATGGTCTGGAACGGACAGCTGCTTTCTTTTGCGGGCTACCCTCAGGAGGATGGCTCTGTCTTGGGTGATCCCGCCAATGTAAAGCTCACGCAGGCCATTATTGAATTGGGATGGCAACCACCGGAATTGTGGACCCGATGGGATCTATTGCCGATTGTGACCATGGCCGAGGGCGACGAGCCATCGATCATCGAGATTCCTCAGGAACGCTTCCCATTGGTCCGCATTGAGCATCCCAAATACAGTCTCCAGTTCCAGAAGTTGGGTCTCAAGTGGGTGCCTGCTCCAGCGCTTTCAAGACTGGGGTTCGATATCGGCGGCGTCGAATACACGGCGACTCCGTTCGTAGGGTGGTTCATGGATGCCGAGATCGCTGTTCGCGATTTGGCAGACAGCTTCAGGTACAACGCCTTACCGGACGTGATCCGCGCCTTGGGCTGGCTCGACCCTTCGCAGAGCGTGGAGACCTTGCCCGAGCATGAGAGGCTGTTACTGCTGTCACGAGCTCAAGCGGAACTTAACTTTGCCGTGTATCACTCCTTTCGACAGGCAGGGGTTCGCATGACCGACTCAATGTCCGCCAGCGCGATCTTTAGCCAATTCGACGACGATTATTTCAATCGACATGGCTATCGCTTGCCCTCGAATCCGTACTATCTTGCACCACCCCAAGGATCTATCATTCCGCTGTGGCATCGAGGTGGCGCACCCAACTACAACCCTCCACCATTGATCTGTAAGCATGTGCAGGATCCAGTCAATGCGTGGCGCAGAGAAAGCCTTTGTCTGTTTACGATTGGCGGTGCCAAAGACTCCGGATATGCAAGTTCTGGTGACAGCGCGAGCGATAGCGATGTTCTTGAAAGCGATCCCGCGATTCACATTGCCTACTGCAGCACGGCCACCACGGCAAAGAAACTTGCCACTAAGCTGCACCACAATCTCACAGATATTGTGCACGCCACATGCGCAACAGAGCGCTCAGTCAAGGCGGCCATTTGCCTAAACGACGTGTCAATCCAAGACCTCGGTGCTAAAGACACACTCTTAATCATCGCCAGCTCTGCACATGGAGGCAGTGTCCCGCTCAATGGCACAGGATTTCTGGCCTCTCTGCAAGCAAGCTCTGCTTCGATTGGCGTGCGATTCAGCGTGTTTGGCAACGGTGACACGACATATACTGATACGTATAACGGTGCTGCGCAGAGCATTGTTGCATCTCTTACACAGCACGGAGCCCAGCCATTGGAGACCACTCTATTTGCTGCCGACACAGCAGTTCAGAATCCACCATGGCGGGCATTGGAAGAATGGTTACGTCTGATTAGACGAGACCTGGAGCTCGAGGAGTACAGCTCGGGCTCGCCAGCCAATCTGTCGTCCTCCAGCGACGACGTGCAGACGGGCATTTTCTCCACGGCGAGGATGATCAGCAAGGTGAGCGATGACCCAACAGGGCTGCAGCAAATCACCATCGGTGTAAAGGGGCTCAGCCACGAGCCATTGTCGCACCTGAGACTGCATGTCCCCAACAATCGCAGTGCAGTCCGAAATGCTCTCAGAGCTTTGGGCCTGAACGGCAAAGAGATCGTGTCGAAATTCGAGAAGTCCACATCACTCGCATTCATGACAAACTTCGCGGACCTCGATCGTCCTTTCAAGCACATCTCATGGGCAAGTCCACTGGAACTCGGCGACTCTGAGCGGCAATCGCTCACATCGCTTCCGTGGCCAGAGGCAGTCAAGATACTGCGCAAAGAACAATGCCTCGCTTGCAATCTGGAAGGCATTATAACGGCAATTCCCATCTCAGTGCCGCGGACATACTCAATCGCGTCCTCACAAGACCTTATGAGCAGCTGCAGGCGGACCAACCATCTTGACTTGGTGATTCAGCCACGAGTTGGAGGTAAAGCCAGTGAATTTTTCCGCACGGCCAAGTTTGGACAGCAATTTGTCGTCCGCATCAGTTCATTTGGCACCGACTGGTTGACAAGCAGTCGTGACAAACCAGTCATCTGTTTTGCCACCGGAAGCGGCCTCGCTCCGATTCGAAGCTTCCTACAGCACCGCTTGCACGAGCATATCGATGGGAAGACAAAGCCTGCCAAAGTCACGCTGTTACTAGGATATCACAGTAGAGATGCGCAGATGATCACCCAAGCGGTACAGATGTTTCTCTCCGGGGGTATCGTTGACACTCTGCTTATGACTCCTAGCAATGCAGAGAAAGCTCGTGTCCAGGACAAACTTTTCGATGAAGCAGTACGACGGGCAGTAGGGAATAAGATCAGGTTTGAGGGCGCATCTGTGCTGGTCTGCGCGAGTGTGAAAGCGGCAGAAGATTTCGCAGGCAATCTCTCTGCCATTGTTGGTCGGGATGTTCGAGAAGCGCTGGGGGAACGGTACATGCAGGAGGTCTTTGAGCCTGCAGTATAGTCTGGTTGTCTGTTGGAGTTCTCGGCTCAATTTTCTTACTCCCCTCTTTGACGCGCACACCACCCCTACCCACGGGGTCGATGTACAGATTGGTGAAGAAAAGTCGTTTGCAAGGGTCTGCTGTATGTATCTACACGGTGCGCGGATGTTATTGTACTATAAAGCCGGATCGTAGTTGGTCAATTGAGTACCTCAATGATCAGATGGAGCGTGGCATATGGTTGATTCATGCTGACCAGTACGCAGCGCCTGGCGCGTTTCCACCATTGCTTGTGGTCCGAACGGCGTATTTCAGTCTGCAGCTTTTTCGCAACCTGCTTTGCCTCACGAATCAGATCCAGCTATGGTGCGCGGATGATACTGGGCTGACGTCCGTCTCCAAAGTATCACGTCCAGGATGCTTACATCCAGTATGCTTAAGTCATTGCATGACCGGGCGTCACGGCCCGGAACCGTGCTCAATGTCAACTTGACGGAAAGGAGCACGGGCGTCAGAGAGCTTTGCATAAGCCGCTTGTCACGATCATCGTACATGTAATAAGAAGGCGGAACCCCAGACTGTATCCTCAACTCAAATTTTGCCAGAAGTAGCACAAGCCGTTTTCCGCAATCCGATCGAGCCCAGCCTCATGTCTAGGATGTCCTCAGGGTTGGCCTTGTCGCGTACGATGGTGAAAAGGTGCTGTAGATGTTTCAGAAGTACGCCAGAGACCATTTGTAAATTCAAGTTGCCGTTTGGCTTTATCGATGTCAAGTCGCACTCTGCAAGATTGGTCGACACGCGTAGCAACTTCTCGTCAAGCCTGTAACACGACGATTCCAGGGCGGTCAACCAACGTAGCCGTTTCAAGAGATACTCCGCTGCTCCAGTGACCTTGGCCAGCTATCAAACCATCTGCATGGGATAGTCAAAAGCTCTCAATCTTCCTCTGTGAGCACACCTTTTACCTTATGCCGAGATCCACAGCCACAATGGCAACAGCAGACGAATCAAACATGGCTTCCAAAGACCACGAGACATTGCGGTCTAAATCCGTCTCAACGGAGGAGGGCCAGATGGGCAGCCTAACCGCAAAGCACAGCCTTTCCGCGTCCACCGATGAGAGCCAAAAGCACACGACCAAGGATACGACATCGTCGCCCAGAGACGTGCACGGCATCAAGGTGAGAGGCCGTCACCCAAATGGCTGTTGACGCCATAATACTAAGACGATCGTGCCGCTAGTGGTTCCTCGTTGTCATCAGCTTGATCCTGACCACATTTCTCTGGGGTAAGTCTCTCCCGATCGAGGCAAGCCGGGGTCAGAATTAATGGCTATACCGCGTAAGGTCTCGACGGGACCATCACGGCGGATATCCAAGCCACCTTCGTACGCGAATTCGACTCGATCGACAAACTCGCCTACAACTCCGTAGCATTCTTCCTGGGCGCCGCCGCTTGCGTGCTCTCGTGGTGAGTGAATCCCCGAATTAAGAATTGTGCCCTGTCAGACACACCCCGGACACTGACGAGACTGTACTCAATGTCGCCAGGGGCCAACTCTACTGTCACTTCAACGCCAAATGGATTTTCATCACCTGCATTGTAATCTTCGAAGCCGGTAGTGCCCTCTGCGGCGCCGCGCCGAGCGAAGACGCCCTGATCGCCGGTCGAGCAATTTGTGGCGTAGGCGGAAGCGGGATGTATGTGGGCGTTTTGACGCTGTTGTCTATGACCACTACTGAGCAGGAGAGGCCTTCGTACATGGGGTATCCGGGCATCGTGAGTACAAATGATTCGGTCAATCGATAACTTCCATAGAGTCCTGCTGACCAGAGCCTGAACGTCCAAGACGTGGGGCACCGGCACCGTTCTCGGCCCCATCATTGGTGGAGCTTTTGCTCAGTCGACGGCGACGTGGCGATGGGGCTTCTACGTAGGCCATCACACATGCAGCCTTTACGACGCCAATGACCCGAGGACTAACCAAGATTCCAGATCAACCTCTGCATCGGCGCTGTCTGCGCCCCCATTTGGCTCCTCCTGGTGCCTTCCAAGGACCCGAGCCCAGGTGTTCCGTGGAAGGCCAGAATCCAGGGATTCGACTTCCTGGGCTTCGTACTGCTTTCCGGTGCCAGCTCGGCCTTGCTCTTGGCCATGAGCTTCGGAGGCCTTGTCTACGCGTGGGAATCCGGCTCGATGATCGCGCTCTGGGTCGTTGCGGGAATATTGATGGTGGCATTTGGTGTCCAACAGGCTTTCGGCCTTGGTGCAAAACAAGTCGTCTTCCCGGTCAAGATGATGAGCAATGCCAAGGTGCTGGTTGTCTTCTTCAACGAGACCTGTTCGGCCACCGGGTGCTTCCTGCCTATCTACTTTATTCCACTTTAGTCAGTCTTGGCCCCTGTTCGCAGAACTGACCAGATTCTGACAGAAGCAGTTCTCAGTATGTGCGTAATGAGGACCCTCTCATGGCCGGCGTCCGGCTTCTCCCTTTCATCTGTCTCATGGTCGCCACGGTACTGGTTTGCGGTCAGGCCGTGAGCTCCACCGGCAAATGGCTGCCCTGGTTCTTCTACGGCGGAATCATGGTCGTGATAGGCGGATCCTTGATGGCCTTCACCCTCGACGAAGCAACCTCCGCGGCCAAGATCTATGGCTACAGCATCCTGATCGGGACCGGCGCCGGGGCATACATTCAAATGCCCTTCAACGCTTGCCAGGAACTGGTCTCGGATCCCGCTCTGATCCCGGCAGCCGTAGGGTTGATCACTTGGGCCCAATTGGCGGCCCCAGCGATCACGCTCAGTATAGCCAATTCCGTGTTCCTGAATACGGCCCGAACTGCGATTGCCAAGGTCCTGCCGGCTGATGCCCCGATCTTGGCCATTTTGTCTGGAGTCGGAAAAGGGTATTTGGGTACGGTCAGCCAACAATCGAGGCAGGAGGTCACGCATGCGGTGGTGCACAGTATGAGAAAGGCCTTCATTTTAGTGGTCACGGCTGGGGCGTTGACACTGGTGCTATCGCCTCTTTTGCTGCGGAAGACGCGTGGTGTACGTAAAGGACTATGAGTCCTTTCCCTTCAGCCAGTCGTCAAGATTAATCCAAGGGATCGCCTAGATACCATCTGGACTGTGAGTTACATGCGGTTGTGTGAGTTGCAATGTCTTGTTACAAATGTTGTAAACACTGGAGGTATCTAAGTTAGCCAGAGTGCCAAGAGGTTACGCTTAACTTGGCAACCTCAGGCCACAAACGTCTGCCGACTTTTTGGTACATCGACAGGACTCTAGCGAAGCATTCTGCATACATGTAGTTCATCAGCAGTTCTCTCCTTCGCCCTCCGACCACCCGGCCATCTCGACACGCTGATTTCTTTGTCGCTAGCTATAACAACACCGCGTTATTGAAAGATGCTCTACGTTTTGCACTCCCGCGGCCGAGCTTAACAGAGAATAATATAGCGTATCTTGTCTGCGCCGCTCAAAGTGCTAGTGATAATTTTCCTGAGACTTCTGGGAGAGCAAGGGGTGTGTAGTGCGTAGGCCAGCAGATTAAGGGTATGTTAAGGAAATTGAAAGCCAAGACGACAATCATGCATCAAAATCTCAAGTAAATGTCCTGTTGCCTCCAACCGTTTCGCCGCCGCTGACGCTATCGAAGCCAGCGTGTAGAAGCGCAGAAATATCTTACCATCTCCTCGCCACTCCTTACTTCGCCACAAGATCCGAGCGAGGGTATCACAGAGCGGGAAAGGATGGGAAGCAGCAGATCGAATGTACGCCATCTAACAGCCCGTGCTCCCCTTCTTGCTCGACGCGCCAATATAACTCCATGCAGGACCATTGTGACTGCGTCAAGGGTCATGCGAAGTTTTTGCAGCAGCTTAAACTCTATCTGTTCAACAATCTTGAACAGCGGCGTCCGGCAGGGAGGGCAGTCGGTCTGATCCGTCTGACCTATCAGTTGCAGACAATCTTTGCGGGCTTTGTGCGTGGGTGCATGACAATCTGGCCAGGGGCTTATCTTCCCAGCATATCATGACATCGGACTGCGGTTCCAGTTTCAAAAATGTGATGAACTGCTCATGGCTGGGCAGCCGCTGCGCTGTGTATGCGGCAGGCATGAGTGTCCATGCCGCATAGCCTGCAGAGAGGGTCGTGGCGAACAATATCATATATATGCGTCGAGACGAGCATACGCCAAGACATAGGAGCCGATAGAGAGGTCTTGAGCACGCGAGCGCCCGTCATTCACTCGCCATTCGAAGTCCCGTAGTGCCTAGCAAGGCGAATGTAAGAGCGGCCAGGAGTGGTATCGATGTCTTGAATTTCTCATCTTCTTCCTGGATCACCGTGTTAGCCCAGAACCAGTCCAAGAGAGCAGGGTCCATCGGCTCATTGCCGCGAGGAAAGGGAGGCGGTGGGGGTTTGACATTGGACTTGGCTTCATCTTACGAGAGACTGCGTGGCGGCACGGCGGTGATTATAGGGGTTGACGACATGCGTCGAAGTGGTAGAAGAGGCCAGGGCTCCCAAGCATCCAAGCACCTATCTCAATCACTTTGGATATAGAAGATAAGGTACGGTATCGAGCTCGCTGTGGCACAGCGACACCCACAGCGAGAGGCTAGGCTGAGGTGAGGTTAAATTTAATCAGTGAGGATAGCGAGACGCCAGCACTATTGTCGCGGTCAATGTTCAAGAAACGGTTGCTATAATCAGTTGGAAAAGGGATGTCTCTCACACAAGATTGGCTGCGAGCTGTAGTAAGCCTATCTCACATAGCTGGATGAACTCCTACGCCAAGAATGTCGCCCAATGAAAAGCTTCCAGAAACTATCGCACAATGGGCCGACCACCGCACGCAGGCGGCAAGGCAGCAACAGTCAATGAGGCGTGAAGGTCATAAGAATGCATTAGTCGAAAATGTCGCTTCTCATCCAGTAATTACGATCACCATGTGCACTCGACAAGTCCAGACTATTGTCCACACCGATTGCGTGGCCACTCCTAAGCACCGCATCCGGCATACGTCGTGGACACATGTGCCAGCATGTGGGACCTGGACCGAGTCGCATATGGGTCGGAGCACAAAACGTGTCGGCATTTGCCCGAAATGCTAGAATGATGTTAGAACTCTTGAGTGCGAAATCCAGGTTTCAGTCAATTGGTGAATGCCTTAGGTTGATTTCACATTATCACTGCTCTCAATTTGCAGTCCGACAAAGGCAGCAAGGAGGAGGCCGACGAATCACAAAAGAATGACGTTCTTTCCAGCTTTCAACCTTGGCTCCGATGAAAGGACCTTGAGGTCGGAACGGCACAGGCTTACCTCCACTCGTTTACAAAATCTTGATGAGGATTGCAAGACCGCTGAGTCGCTGCAATTCTATCTTTCGAGGCGTGTTGGCTACAATACTGCTGTCAAATGCTCTCCTAGATAGTTATGCTATCAGATTGAGCCTCGATATCCGCTAAATCTCTTGCGCATTGCTGAGCGGAATCGTATCTCTGCCACCAACAGCGTTGGATGACATTATGAGCCAGAATATGTTCGGTGCCCGGAAACTTCCTGTTCTCAAAAAGCGCCTCGATTTTCTCTAGGTCATCAATACTGTCCAGGTGTTCGTAAGGCTCGTGCCCTGTCATGATTTCGTAGATGGCACTCCCAACGGCAGAGAGGTCCGAGTGATGGTCGACTTGTGTCAGAGGTCGCGGCAGACATGCCTTCGCGCCTCCCCAGCTGTATCCCTGGTGGGAAA
The DNA here is from genome assembly GCA_010093825.1 of Teratosphaeria nubilosa. NCBI lineage: Eukaryota > Fungi > Ascomycota > Dothideomycetes > Mycosphaerellales > Teratosphaeriaceae > Teratosphaeria > Teratosphaeria nubilosa. The sequence continues at coordinate 45,605 of ML995937.1, forward strand.
CACCGTCCGGCGTGCGGTATCTTCCCTGGAAGCCACCAAGCCGCAAGTCGCCCTTATCGGTAACGAAACAGTTCCGTAGGCTGATGTCGCAGTGAAAGACATGCTTGGTGTGAATGTATGCCACGGCCTCCGCTAACTGTCGCGACCACTTTAGCTTCTCGCGAAGGCTATGTGGCGTTTTGAGAAAGTGACGCAGTGTTCCGTTCGCGGTCTTGTCTAGGCGCAGACCTGCCTCGTCAAGCCCATGGCACTGCGCAATGCGTGGGTGACTACCAAGGACATCATAGATGCGAGCTTCGTGCTCGATAGCCTCCCGGTCCTTCGCAACGTGCGGCTACTTCAGGACTCGATCGTTCCCAAGGTCTCCGACAAAGCAGGTACTGCCAATGGCAATAATTGTGTGCACCCCAGCAGGCATGTATGACCATATCTCTTGAGGCTCCTCGTCCAGCATTTCTGGAGTCTGTGATCTATGAGAGCAATGCAAATATAAACTCGTTATGGCTAGTACCGTCACGGTTGTCAAGCCAGAGACGCCGGGTGACTAAGGGACCCTGAATGCTCGGGATCGCCCGCGCGCCTTCCGGGACGGCGGGACGTACCGCGGGACCGGACGACCGGAGTACGGCAATTGCTAAAAGGATCTTCCATGGAAGGCATCCTGTTGGACATCTACAAGTCCCTGTGGAAAGTTCTGAGCAGTTTTCAGCAAGTGGTCTGTCGCCACTCTTTCTTCCAGCCAGACGGTACCAGTCTTGATGCCAGCACAGCTTGTAGCCCGGAGTAAAATAAATTGTGCACTCCCGTATGCTTCATGTATGAGCAGCAACCTCTTGACCAATGCTCGTGTCGAACAGTTGACCAGTTGGACAAGAGCGATGAGGTGAGAACCCCTTCGCCTCCTAACGGCATCGTTCTAATCTTCCTCCCATGCACAAGATGATGACCACATGTCCCCCCTAAGCCGCGACCAATGTCGGCCACGGACACGAGTCCATGTCCAGAAGAAATCGACAAATAACGCGCCGATCTCGAATGTACGACAGCTTGGAGGGCAGGACATAGTACAAGTCCGGATGGTAGGGAAAGTGACGGGTGGTTTCGTTGGTGAGATGCTTTGCTTGTTCGCGCGGTATGCCGGCTCCTCCACCACCGACTGAGGCATTGCGGAGTTAGACTCCAAGAATTGAAGATGAATGCGAAGAGATCTTTAGCTGGCTTACGGTTGTACAGCTCTTCCCATAACTTGTTTCGTTCTGGAGTCGGTGGCCCCCAGTATTGGGTCACGTTCGGTTCATAGGCCTGAGAGAACGGGCGCACCTCATACTCGATTTCATCTTGGAGAGGCGAGTATATCAATTGGCCGCAGAGGCGTTTTGCTTTAGACAGTTCGAGTTGGTGCCAGTACCAGCCAGCCAGTATAGTCGGAACCAAGATCAGGATATTAAGCATGAGCAATAGCGAGCAACGGGATACTTGCTCCTTTGTACCTTTATCGAAAGACGGACACTCTTCTTCTTCTTCTTCTTCTTCTTCTTCTTCTTCTTCTTCTTCTTGATCATGGTTGAGCAGTTTCGCGTACACTGTCTTCTCGTGCTTGAACATGTTAAATCTCAGATCGAAGTGGAGGTTCGATTCGTGGACAGGCCGGATGGGGTTCTCGCGAGCACAGAGACTCTGTGACTACAAGCAAAGAAAGACATCCGTAGCCTTCATAAGAGACGGCGATCGATGCGGCCACGAGTATAAACCTCCTGGAAATTCGCTGCGCGAACCCGACAGCCAGGAACGGTTAAATGGTGATGATGACGGTGCGGATGTTCAAATGTTTTCCGAGAGGCTTCCCTACAAGCTCGTGATACTGGGTCTGACGAAGCGAATGCAACGTGAGAAAGGCCCTTTGGAGGTAATGCACTGATCAACGGTCCACTGGCGATTCACGGCAGAGCCTCTGGACGGTTCGGGAATCTCTAGGCGGTGTTCGATGAGTGTCTTCATGGTCTACGACATGCAGTCCATGCCCACGGCAAACGTCCTTCTGGATTGTGTCGTTCGCCCGCCGAGCGTGGTCCCGCCGAGACTTCTAGATTGACCAGTTTGATATAATAAAGCTGGCCAAGCTGGTGTACATTCTAGTTCCACCGTCTCCGTACGCGTTAACTCTTACATCACCTTTGCATCAAGGTATACCATGCTCAAGCAACTGAAAGGAGAATTTATTAAGGCGGGTGCAGTTACCTTTTCTGTGGCCCTGCGCAACTTTGGGGGATGGCTGCAGAATGACGAGCTCTAGGCTCCTCAACGATGTATCCAGGCCCGCATATAGCTCGTTGATCGAGTATTATGCCCGAGAAGGCGACGATCGCAAGATGGAAATTAAGACTGGAGGCTAGGCACTGATTGCGACAAGAACGCAACATCACTGAAAGATGAAGCTGGTTATTCCATCACCGCTATTGGGCTAAGCCCGGAGACAATAAGGACCTTCAGCAGCTTCTGCAAACTCTCTTGCAGACTGGCCTTGCAGACTGAATATGGCAGGTTGCCTGTGCGTTGTCTGTGCGTGTGGTCGGTTGTGCAAGGCCTTGCAGACGCTCGATGAGGCGATGCAGAAGCTCAATCGGGTTGAGCGTTGCTCATCAAGTGAAAGATGTCCAACATCGCGTTGTGTTATTGCTATACTTGGTGCTCCGAGACTAATCACACACGGCGCTTAGCACATGATTAATGTTTGCAAAGTCAGTGTGCAAGAGGGTATGCAGAAGCTGCTGAAGGTCCTTATTCAACATCCGTCCGAACGAAAGCACGTCGTCAAATCGTTCAAGCTTGCTCTCCAGCATTATTGCCTTCGTTTGCAATGCGAAGAGCTTAGCAAGGTGGAATGCCAGCTAGGGAATCATCCTTGTTATAGTACCTGGGTGGCGGAATTGGCATTGACAGCAGGCCGATCCTCGCACGCAATGAGGGTATCACTTGGCCTTTAATCATGACCACTAGCGAAGCCGGCAGCTGCTGCGTCAGTAATCATATCCTAGGAAGGCAACTTCCGCACACCACGGATGAGAGACCACGGCATCTCGACCTGCTCGCAACCGAGTATAGAATGGTCTTAAGGTGTCCAGCGTAGCGATCGAGCTCTTTTCTAGTTGGTCCAGCCTCCAGTGTTGTCAGCAGCTCCTTGTTACCACGATATTGCGAGATTGCCTTGGTATCTTACAGCACAGCTCTCATCCATAAGCAGCATGGTATCCATGATGTCGTCGACTTGCGGCCGCTCGACGCGTTATTATCGCCAGTCCATATATCTTACCAACCCCGCCGCCGGCATACGTTCTCATAGCTCGAACTTAGCTTCGTTACACCTTTACCATCATCTGAGGGCCGGCGTGAATTTAGTGGGATTTCTGTAGACCTGATCAATACGCCAGAGAGGGCTCCAGGCCGGCTGCACGAAGGAGATGCTCTCTATGGGACCTACGAAATTCACCGCGCGTGGTGCGGTGAGCCTGACGCTGATGCTTATGGCGTGCGGCCTATCGTATCCCAGACCCGCGGCGACGCTCGCAACCGTGGCACATCTGTCACAAGCCGATGGCGGTCCGTACTTCCTAGGCCGCTTTGATACCACAGATCCAAATGGTCCGCGGTTTGCGTGGAGCGGCAGCAGCATCTTTGCGCGCTTCACTGGCACGGGCATTAGCGTCACCTTGAACGAGCTTACCCAGCCCACAAGCTTTGGCGCCGGCCAGGAGGCCGAGGGCAACGAGTACGATGTTGTGATCGACGGCGGTAAGCCGACCTTGCTCGCACCTCATTTTGGTCGTGGCACCTACTTGCTTGCTGGTGGCTTGAGCTCAACATCACACAGCGTGATGCTCACCAAGCGCACTGAAGCGTTCGTGGGCACGGCTCAGTTTTTAGGCTTCACAGTGCAAGGCGAGCCGCTCGCTGCGCCGCGACCTCTGATGGTGGACCGGCGCATCGAGATCATCGGCGACTCAATCAGCTGCGGATACGGCGTGTTGGGTGTGAACAGCGACTGTCATTTCTCGCCTGCGACGCAGAACGCTGCGCAGGCTTACGGGTACTTAGTTGCGCAGCAACTGCAGGCTGAAGTGCATGACAACTGTTGGTCCGGCAAGGGCGTGTATCGTAACATCGACAACAGCTCCACGAACACCATGCTGGACTTGTGGCAGCTCAGCTTGCCCGGCGACATTAAAACCACTTGGGAATTCAGCACTTGGCAACCACAAGTGGTGGTCATCAATCTCGGCACCAATGATTTCTCCCAAAGTGTGCCAGATGCGCTCGCGTTCGAAGACGCCTACAGGAGATTGGTCGCACAAGTGCGCGAGAAGTATCCTAATGCGCTCATTTTCTGCGCCCTTGGACCGTTGATGTCGGACACCTACCCTGTCGGTCAAAAGGCGTTGAGCACCGCGCGCAAATATATTCGATCCGTCGTAAAGAGCTCGAGGGATGCCAAAGTGTTCTTCATCGAGTTTCCAATGCAAGGAACAGAGGTGGGTTGTGGTTATCATCCGAACGTCGACACGCAAGCCGCTATGGCCGCGCAGCTTGCAAAGGCCATTCGCGCGAAGACGGGCTGGACGAAATAAGCTGTGGCTCTGAAAGCTTCTGGCGCGCATATCCGCACAGCCGGTCATTGCAAGAGATCTATCAAAAAACGATTGACGCCCACATCGGCAAGCTCTGTCTATCGTCGACCCGTTTGCACATGCTCTCCGTCACGAGTCTAGGCTTAGCATGGCGACCCGCCAGCCGGTGCATAATCTTTATTGTAATAACGAGGGTTCTCCTTGCTGCAGGCCGATCCTCGCACACAATAAGGATAGGCTTGCCGGCAGTTGTGGAGCGAATACAGGATGCGGGTCAAAAGAATGCGGCACATAGACGCAGCAGCATTAGCACTGAATCGATGATACCGACACGTCTCCTCACTAGCATTGCCATGCAGGTATTCGTTTCACCAATAGGTGTAGATCTCCTGAACCCGAAGCCTCCGAGATCCACCCCTAGGCACCTTTCGCATTTGCAGACCAGGAAATAGAATGAAAGTGACTGATCCAACGGTGCAAGTTCCGCCAGGACCGCACAGCAAAGTCCGAGTCTGCTGCTGCTGATAGGGACTTTGGCGAGGGTCGCTGTCGCCAACGAGAGCGGAGTTGGTCCGCTAAGTGCGGCCTGTCGCTTTTTCTTGATGCTAGAGATAGGCAAGCCATCCTGTGTCCAATCATTACCGGCCATGATGAGTAGTCATTTACAGTTGGCGTGTGCCAGTCGTAGCCAAGGTTGGTGATGCTGAGGATTCCATCTTAAGAAGCCGACACATTTGATAGGATCTCGCTCTGAGGCTCAGGAACGGGAGTCGCAGATGCAAGGGTTGCCACAAGGGCGAGCGCTGCAGCCGGGCGGAAGAGCATCTGGGAGGGAGCAGAAGAGTAATGTGCACTCGCGCCTCACAGGTAGAAGTCAGGCCTGGAGTAGGTCGTTTCCTGTCGCAAAGCGGGTTCGTCCTGACCATCTTGATACAGTACTGACCTGTTCAAGGATCGCTCCGTCCACTGACGACGTTATCGGCGATAGCTTGAAGTTTGTGCAACGCCATGGAGAAATGCATGGACTATTGGCACGAAGGATTGAAGGAGGGCCGTAGCGTAAGGCATGCCACAAGCACACTGGATTGAAAGGATCTGCTCTCGCGCGAACCGCCTCCGGCTGCTCCTAATGCATTTAGCCCGTGCCGTAAGCGGGCCTAAACAGTGAAAGCATGTTGCTCATTCGCATCTCCGCAGATGATGATTGAGTGCGCCGTGGGGCTGCTGTCAATGGCGGCTTCGCTAGCTTCTGACAGTGGTCAAGATGTGCAGGGCACGAGACTATCGTTCCTCCATTCTTTTTTTCAAATATGTTGTTAGAACCTGTGAAGAACCCGGCAGGACTGTTTCCAGGGAGTAATCGATTGCTATTGACTTGCAGTGCGAGAATAGACATGCTTAGTGATCGTAACGACGGGTTTGCCAGGACATACACTGCCGATACGAGGACTGTTACACCAGGACGAAGCATTCCTTAGGCGTTGCCAACAGAGTGCCAAGACCTGAGTGCGGATTTCGTACATCACTCATGAGCAGCGGGAGAGGCTATGCACAAAGACAAAGCCTGCGTAGACGGGGTCGTAGCGAAGAGTCTGCCAAGGATGTTCATGAAGAGACGAAGTTTCCCCAGCGCTCCTTTGACGAAGACCTAGCACCATCAGTGGGTCAAACTTTCGAGCGAATCAGCAGGCCAGCTTCGACAGACTAGGACTCTTGTTCCAGCTCTTTAATAAGAGCAGGGTTGCCAAGAATGTGGTCGTCCTGACACGTGCGTGGTGAGTAGTTTTCCAGGCTAGAAAATCTCCAGTGAGTGTGTCGTATCTGATCGCGAGAATGGATCATGCCTTCCAATCATAAAGGAGGGACTCCAGAAAGTCTGGCAAAATACTGCGAAGCCATCGAAGCAATTCGCGTGAGCCAGGACACGCATCGCAGCGCTCTCGGCAGCCTCAAGACCCACTGCTTCGGCAATGGCTGCGTAGTATAGAATGTGCGCTGCCAGCCTGCCATGAGAACAGCAGCTCGCCACACGAGCCTTCTGTCGATCAACCCGAGAATCCTATGTGGCGCTGTTGAACCCCAAATGAAGTGATGCAGCAACATATCGGTGTCAACCTCCAAGGCGCCAAGGAATTGTTGGGAGGTACACCGGATGCATGGTCGTTAATAAGGACAAAGGTCTTGGCTGTAGATCTGTTGTTGCCCGACCCGAGGCGAGCCTCATGGCAGTTGAACTAAAGTACATTTGAAGTTGGTGATGATATGGAGCATGCCCGGCAGGAAGGCGAGGTTGAGAAATGGTTTCTTGGCAGACGGAGGACGGGAAGCAGCCGCATATGCCGCGTCAAAAAGGATGCCGCGTAGCACTGCAGATCAAAAGTTGTACAAAGGATGGTACAGAAGAAATTCGCCTGGATTTTGTATCACGATTCGCAGCTCACGTCAGTCAAAGGATGCCGCCGAACGTTGGCCATGAGCGCGGGGGCGCAGACCGTGCTACACAGACCTCCAAGCATACCCACGAAGGTTTGGAATCATATCGTAGTCTGTCTGTGCCTCACCACCAAATCAACCAAGGCGAGGGAGATTGGCATGAGCTTCCTCGTGGTTATATATGGAGAACAGTTCTAGTAGTTATTATCTCCAACCTCTTTGCTTCACTGACCTGCGACTTCGCTCATTCGGTAGCAACACAGCTGCTGATCTTCCGTTTACGGTATAGCTATCAACAATGGTTTTGACCAAAGAAATTGTCGCGTCCAGCCTCGTAGTCTCGGTCAAAACCTGGTTCTCTACCGAGGGCGTTGGTGCGGGCATAGAGGCAACCGGCAATGCGCAACAGCGACAAATTCTCAGGGAAGAGAAATTGTCACCCAACTCGTCCATTTCGGGTTTCTCCCTTTTTGGCTGACAGATGGTGACTTGGTTGAAAATTGAATGAGAAGAATAAGACCGGTCTCGTGAACATATATGCCTCCACTTCAGACATCTTGTCGCCGAGCGACAGCAAAAAGCAGTACGAGGGGCCGAGAAGCAGATGTAATTTGCCTTCTTCCGCACCGGAGAGCGGGATACCATCCCAGTCTGCATTCGCCTCACATCAGGTTCGATCCCCTAAGGACAGTATCGATGACTTGGGCGTTGGTAGCAGCAGCGACGGTTGTAGGATGGATATCAAGTTGATATACTTGGTGCATATACGCGAGACTTTCTCTCGACAACACATGAAGTTCCGTTCTCATTGGTCATGGCTAATTGAAGCGAGACAGAAGGCTTTACACATTGTATGGCGGGCATTTGGATTGCGGAGATGTGTAAGGTAAGCGAATCCAAGGTGCTGCTGGATCTAATTGGGCATGGCGGCGACGTCTTCCGTCTATTCCTAGACTGGCGAGTACCTTATGCAAGATAAGCCTCATTCATCTGCTCTGCAATCTGATCGAGCGCTGGTTTCGCAGAGAATCGGCCTGATAACGGCAACCCAACTCATTCATACGTCCTGTACCGCGCGTCAGACGAGCAAGAAAGACTAATAATACTGTAGATCAGTCAAGCATCCATTAAACCAGTTTCAACCGGCTGACAACAAATCTAACCTTTGATGAGCGTTTCGATAGCAGCAACAGCTCCATCGCTCATGTCACTGATAAGCCGTCATAATCCGCACTCAGTCCTGTCCCTAACAGTCAGCGTTACATTGTGACCACGTGGGAATTCTCACTGCTCTGCGTTTTGCTCTGACATTCAATTATTTTCAGGTCCGTCCACCGCTCAAGCGGTAGGACTTGCGGCTCCTTTGAATGCTGCTACGTAGTGATACGCACTATCATAGAAGATACATGTTATGATGAGGTAGGAAAGCCGAGCGCGAGTCGGTGTCACCAAATGTCTCGTTCTCCTCCAAGATCTCTTCAAGATATTCTGAATCAACCGAGCTTGACAGCCGCGAAAAACATCACATCGCATGCCCAACTACGGATCATATCAATAATGCCCTCCCCCAACTTCACTGGTTCACGCAAGTCCTAGAAAACCCTCCACTGTCTTTGCAAGAATTGTCAAACGCTTGCGCATTGATCTGGTCCACATCACAGCAGATATTATTGTACCGCCCAAAAACATCGCCCAAGGCACTGCGGCACGCCTTTCGCGTCCAAGCCGGGACGGATTTCTCACCGTGCTTCGTCTTGTACGCGCATTGCTCGGGTACAGAAGCTGCGTGACTGCGAGTTGCGACACACCTTGTCAGTAGGAATGCTCGGAATATACGGAGGAAAACCAAGGTCGACATACACAGAAGCAGCTGTCATGAAGATGAGCCTAAGCAGCGAAGTGAGCTTCATTTTCGAATTTGTGTCTCTGGGGCTTCTTGGTGAATTGAAGCTTGGAGCACGTGTGTGATGCCGCGAAGAAGATATGCTCACGTTTGATGAACGCGCTTGTGCTGATGTCTGAGAGTAGGGTGGTAAGGGCAAGCTTGACAGCTGTTTACAACACGTGTCGGTAGGAATATATATGCAGATTGCTAGCAGTATCAAGCAGCCAGTGCAAGTAAGGTTTGACTTCGTCTAAATAATCTTGGTATTGTTAACAAGCTGCCATCCTTACCTTCAAGGGGCTCATATCCTCGTAAAAAATGCTTAATAAGGTATTAGTATCCGCCAAACGCGGCAGGTTTGACCGAGAGTTGCACCGCCATTGTGTTGCAGCCTATGAACTGTACAACGTGGTCGCAGAGGCGACTTCATCCGTCCGCTATCCTGTACTTAAGCTCAAGCTGTAAAGAAATAGCGCTACATTCAGTGGGTGCCCGTGGTAATCTCCACAGCTTTACGTGTTGCTCTGACGACTCTCAATTTGAACATGCGGACCTCCGCTCGAGCGGTAGCAATTCATCTCAAACGGCAGTTGCGGTGGACGGTCCATCGCCAACGACGATGCGTCGAAAAGTCTTTCACGAACTGCCGAGAGTTCAATGGGCAAAACATGCCTTAATGAGCTTTGCAGCTCAATCCCACCCGCCTCTTCCTCTTATTACAGGCCTAGCTGGATCCCAAGGACCATGTATTTCATTCTTGTACCTTTGCAAACCAATCAGCCACCAGCTTGTCATGCCCATACTCAAGCACGTTACTAGTCCTCCAAGCACGACGCCAATGAGTCCCATGACATAGCCTCCACCACTTATGGTCATGCTCAGGCCGCCCGAGGCGAGAATGACGAGGAAGCAGGTCAGCCAGATATGTCCCGTCCATGAGTGATGCCGCAGATGACGACGGAATACCGGGAAGAGCCCGAACACTTCGATAGAGAAAAGGGTCAGGGAGAAAACGTGCGTCGTGGTCGGAAGCCGCGAGGCAAGAACTGTCGACGCCATGAGTGCAGCGTTGGTGGAGAGCGAGGCCGGAAACTTGGCTTCGGGCCCGGCGCCGTAGTCGAATGTGAAGACGTTGAGGATGATGAGCCAAGAGCTGAGAGCCCAGATGCTGTCTGAGGACGTCGACATTGTCAGAGATTTCAATATTGGTGACAAGCCCAGTAGACTGCAGTAGATCAAGATCGCGGACTTGGCGGTCGCAAGTCGCTCTTGCATTCTTGGACTGAATGGAGATGTATTGCCAGAATGCGCTGGCAAGTAGCTGGCGACGGCAGGAGTTGCTGTGGTTGTTACAGCTGAAATATCGCCGTTAGGCATCGCTGTAGCTGATGAGAAGCCTGAAGCGGAAGTGCTGCTTCCAGCTCTTGAGTGAGTCTTCGAAGACGGCATTGACGTGGCATACAGAGGTGTAGACTGCTCCTTGAAAGGTGCTCCAAATTCAGCAGGCCCAGCTGAAGCTGTCGTCGAGCCAGAGGCGGAAACGCTTGACGTTGACGAGCTCTCCTCCTGCTCACCAAGCACACCATCGTCTCCAATGGGGTGGTCGTCAACTACATCCCTACTCTGCCAGAAGTCTCGAAGTATCCAGCCTGCGACCGTGCCGATGGTAGCCCAACCAACCACGGTTTGTGGGCTGACCCGCTCCTGGAAGATGGCGGTGAAGCAGCAAATGAAGATCACGACTGAGCAGACATGTTGCACAATGATCGTGCTATCCGCTACCAGCAGCCAAAATTCATACGGCCTGATCCGGGGGTTACGTTGCAAGTGATCCAGAAAAGTCTCCTCGTCAGTGTAATTGTCGGGGTACGATTGCTTGACCCAGAGCAGCTTCTTCCATGTGCCCTTCCGTCTGCGGCTTCGGCTACGTCCTCGATGCTTGTCATGTCGCGATTTGTGCGCGATACCGTTTGTGGTAGTAGTGGTGGCGTTGCTGCGTCCTAATGGACTGCTTTTGCGCTGGCTCGCCCCAATGTTGGTGCGCCGAGGTGGGGAATAGATGGCATCTTCTGGACGGAGGAAAGAGCCATTTGTATACAGGCTGCTGGGAGCAATGGAGTTTTTGCGCGATGACTGCGCTGTACTGCTCACATCATAGCTGGACATTGACCGCGGGACGGCGGATATGTGGTGAGTAGTGAATTTACTGAAGGAAGGAGTGGAGGAGGGGACTCGGGCGGAGCTCCAACCATGCCAAAGTATCAATGCGAAATAGCTCGTCGCATAACTTCACGTGTGTTTTTATAGTGAGCTTGCTTATTTACAAAGGCTACCTTACTATCCTTTATATTATGCCTTTACTAGCCTTTATATTGTAGTCGCATATAGTATTAGTAGTGGGTATAAGTATTTCTATCTTAGTAGCGCCTTTTAAATAAATTATCTATCTATTAATACTATACCTTAAGATAGTAAATATAGAGCTACAGCTTCTAATAGTAGCGCTATAGTATATTCTTACTATATAGTTATAGGTATAGTTACTAACTTCTATTTTAGTAGTCTCTACTATCTATAGACTATATATTAGACTAATTAGTAGTATAAGAATAAAGAATTATAGGAGCTTAACTACTTAGCTAGTACTAAAGAAAAAGACATAATTCTTTATAAATACAATATAGCTAGCTATATTATAGAGACTAATAAAGGTAAGCTAGCTCTTAATATATATAATAAGTATATATATTATAGTCTTAATTATTATATATAGGCTAAGAGAAATAATATAGCTTATATATTTTGTAAGCATAATAATTACTCTAGTTATATTATAAATATAGTCTATAAGCTATTAATAGAAAAGAGAATAGATAGTATAAAAGCGAAGCTTACTATAATTAAGTAGCGACTAGATAATATTAAGTCCTAGGTTAGTAGTAGAGATAGGAACAAAGCTAGAAATAAGAGTAGTATTTCTACTAGTATTACTATAAGGCTTATAGCAATTACTAAGTAATTAGATTATCTTAAGCTAGCTCTAGTAAGCATATTAGTGTTATAAATCGAGACTCTAACATAGTAATTAGATATACTAAGAGAGGAACTCTAGTAGAGACCTAGTAGAAGTTATATATTAGGACTAATTACTCTATATACTAATTACTAATTAGTACTAAGCAAACTAATTGCTAAGCACGCTAATTAGACTAATTACTATATAGCTTAGAGTTATATATAGGAACATAGAATAGACTTATTTAGACTATTATTAACTTATGTTAGCAATTAACTAATTAGAATCGACTATTATTAAACTCTTATTATTTATTAGAACTAATTAGCACTTCTTTCTCTTTTTATACTTATCTAAAGAATACTATCTATGCTAACCTCTTAGAGTTAACTATATACATACTAAGGTATTTAGTACATATTACTCTACTAGTTAGTTATTAACACTTTAAATACTCTTAAGTATAAGTACTATATTAAGAAACGCTTTAGGAACTCTAGCCTCAAGCAAAGCTAGAGAATTAATATAAGTAAGGACTATAGAAGAAGACTATACTATAAAGGTTACTAAACCTAACCTTTACTATAGAGACTAAACTAAACTTAAGGACTAGCTTAACTAAATATATTTGTACTTTATGTTTAATAATATTATATAGAATAAAACCTTATTTGCTACTACCTACAGCTAGAGGAGATTAAGAAAGTAGAG
>ML995938.1:0-58768 GCA_010093825.1 Teratosphaeria nubilosa
GTAGATAAGTAGAAGAAACTATACAAGATATGTTTCTTAGTAAATAGTAGTCTTTAATAATAAAGCGCAAACTAGATAGATACTAGAGAGAGTCTACTAGATTATAAAGACATTATAGTATATAGTAAAATTATAGCACCTAGAATCCTAGAAGAGTATAAGGAGTTTGCGCCTCTCTTTAAAGAAGAAATAGAATTAGTAGCCTTACTAAAACATTAGGTATAGGACTATAAGATCTAACTTTAGCCTAGAAAAGTACTACCCTTTAGACTACTCTATACTAAGTTAGGCAAAGAATTAAGAGCTAAATAAGAATAGATAAAGAAAAACTAAGCAAAAGAATACATCTATAAATTAGAATCCTTAGTAATATTACTAATAATGTTTATACTAAAGAAGAATAACGAACTATAATACATATAGGATTATTAGAAGCTTAATAACATTATAATAAAGAACTAATACCCTCTACCTAATATTAGGGAACTTTAGGACAGACTTATAGGAGCTAAGTAGTTTACTATATTAGATCTTTAAAATAGCTACTACCTTATATAAATAGCTATAGGCAAAGAATAGAAAATAGTATTTAGGTTATAATATAGACTCTATAAGTTTCTAGTTATGCTATTTAGGTTAACAATCGCGCTAGTAAGTTTTTAAGATATAATAAATAATACTCTATAGGAATACCTTAATAACTTTATAGTAGTATACCTTAATAACATTCTAGTCTATACTAATAAAACGCTATAATAATGTATTAAGCATATACAAAAGGTTTTTAGAGAGCTATAAGAATAGAACCTACATATTAACTTAGAAAAATGCAAATTCTATAAGAAGAAAGTTAAGTTTCTAGAGTTTATTATAAGTATAGAAGAATTAAGTATTAAACCTAATAAGATTAAAGCAGTATAAGAATAGCTATAACTAAAATACGTTATAAATATTTAGGCATTCTTAGAACTTATAAACTATACTTAAAAGTTTATTAAGAATTATTTAATAATCTTAATAGTACTTATAAACCTTATAAAGAAAGATACTATATTTAGATAGAAGAGACAATATTAAGAAGCCTTTTAGAAACTAAAAGGCGCTATAATATAATGCTCTATACTTACTATATTTAATATAAACAAACTAAAATAGATTAAAGCAGATGCATCTAATCTAGCTATTAGAGTATGCCTTATCTAAGAGAGTAATAGAATACGCAAGCCTATTACATATTATTCTTAAAAGATAATACTAGCTAAATAGAACTATAATATCTATAATAAGGAGCTACTTACAATTATATTTATACTATACTACTAGAGAGTATACTATAAAGAAGTACTAAGACTTATAATATACTTAGACTATAAGAATCTTCTATACTTTATAACTATAAAGGACCTTATATAAAGATAGATTAGGTAGGCAGAACTTCTTAGCTAGTATAAGTTTAAAATTAAGTATACTCTAGAAAAGAATAATAGAAGAGCTAATGTCTTATTATAAAGAAGCGACTATATAGAAATAAAAGATAAGTTTAAGCACTAAGTATTAAAAATTAATAATAATAGGAGCCTAAGCGCTAATATTAGAGAATTTAATAAGATAATTAGAATTCTAAATAACAAAGAGGAATTTCTAGTAAGTAAAGAAAAGTTCTAAGTACTAGAAGCAAGCGTTAAGAACTATATATAAAGGTACTATAACAAACTAATATAAGAATATTTAGGAATTATAAAGATAGTATACTTAATATAAAGGCATTTTAAATTCCTATAGATGTAATAATAAGTATATAGCTATATTAAGAAGTATATATATTACTAAAAGAATAAGGCGGACTAAGATGTGCCTTATAGAAATATTTAGTTTATAGAAGCACTAGAATAACTATAGAATAAGGTTATAATAGACTTTATTATAAAGTTGCTAAGATTAAAGAATCTAGTTACAAGATACTAATATAATTTAATACTTAATATTATAGACAGACTTATAAAGTATACATACTTTATACTATATAATAAGTTAATAATAGTAGAATAGCTTATATACCTAGTGCTTAATAAGCTAGTTAGATACTATAGAATATAAAAACCGCATGTTACTAATAGAGATAAGCTCTTTATATTAATGTTATAATTTAAGGTAACTAGGCAACACAGACTAATCTACTAAGGTGTCTGTAGCACTAATTAGCTATTAAGAATAGTACTCTCCGCCTTGCGGTAGGAGCCTAGAGAGTATATACACTCTGCTCTCTATACTCTTGCTAATCTCTAGAGAGCATAGAGAGTAGTAAGAGCATAGAAACCTTATTATAGAAAAGGCAACATATATAGGAACTTAGGATAGACTCTATTCAGACTATATTCAACTTATGTTAGCAATTAACTAATTAGAATTAACTGTTATTAAACTCTTGTTGTTTATTAGAACTAATTAGCACTTCTACCTCTTTGCATACTTATCTAAAGAATACTACCTACGCTAACCTCTTAGGGTTAACTATATATATACTAAGGTGTTTAGTACATATCACCCTACTAGTTAGTTGTTAACAATTAAGATATTAGAAGATACTTCTTATACTTCTAGAAATAAGGTAGAAGTTATTAATAGCATTTTATCTATAAATAGATAGGCAGACAGAAAGAGCAAATTAGATACTTAAGACATACTTATAATACTATATTAATAAGATAATAAGCAACTAGGTAATCTTACTACTAATAGCCTAGCTAGTAATTAATAATATAGACTCTATAATAATAGACAGATTACTATTCTTTCTAAACTTTAGAAAGGATCTAAATGTCTTTAGACCTAAATACTACTATAAGGCTACTTAGGCTATAATAGTCTAGGCGAGTAATCTCTAACAATTGTATAATAAAGTAAGGAAGCTAATCTAGAGAAATTAGAATAGGCTTAAAAGCTAAGAATTAAGAATAGTACTATTATAAATTAAGACTCTAGCGTAGTAATTAGACATACCTAGGAAGGAACTCTAGTAGAGATCTAGTAAGGGTTACGTAATAGGACTAATTACTCTATATACTAATTACTAATTAGTACTAAGCAACTAATTACTAAGCACGCTAATTAGACTAATTACTATATAGCTTAGAGTTATATATAAGAGCATAGGATAAACTTATTCAGACTATATTTAACTTATATTAGCAATTAACTAATTAGAATCGACTATTATTAAACTCTTGTTATTTATTAGAACTAATTAGTACTTCTTTCTCTTTATATACTTATCTAAAGAATAATACCTATGCTAACCTCTTAGGGTTAATTATATACATACCTAGGTGTTTAGTACGTATTACTCTACTAGTTAGTTGTTAATAAGTACCTTAGCTAAAAGAGAATAATAAGGTGTATCTTAATACTAAAAACCTAAAAACATAATAATTAATAAAGAAACTAGACTATAAGAAGATTAGACTATTCTGAATTAAGAAAGTATAAGAATCTATAAACTATAGGCTAGCACTTCTACTACATATAAAAATACACTCTATATTCTATATATTACTTCTAGAACTAGCAGACTCTAATATACTCTTATAGGAGACATTTTATTATAAGTCTTAAGAAGAAACTAAACATAAAGTTAAAAAGGTCCTAGAGTATAAGAATAATTAGTACCTAGTTAAATAGAAAGAATATCTAGATTTAGAAAATACCTAGGAACTAAAAAGTTATATAACTAACTACTAGAAAAAATCTAGGAATTCTAAAAAAGAATTAAACCTAGACCTAGAAGACATTAGAAAAAATAAAAGATATAGCCTAGAAATAAGAAATATATTATAACTTACATATCTTATTTTCTTACTATAATAGATAAAAGAAAACTTATAAATATATGCTTCTTAAATATAACCTAAGGAGTCTCTAGCGTTTACGCTACTAGTAATAGTAGAAAAAAGGGTAGCCTAAGATTAAGTACTAAGCAGAAGGTAGTTATTAAAAGAAAAGAGCTTAAAGATATCTATTATAGTAAGAGCCTTCTCTACTTTCTACTAAAGAATTAACTACTTCTTAAACTTAATAGCTACGCTAATATGCTTATCTACTAAAGCTAGCTACTTAATAAGACGCTACTCTTTTATAATTACTATAGAGATTATAGTATATATAGCTTCTAGTTATAATAGTAATATATTATAACTATAGCCTAGCTATATAAACTCTTATACTATAAAGCAAGTATTATAGAGCATATTTGCCTTATTACACTCTAGATACTAACTACTTCTAGCGTATACCTAATAGAATAGATTATTCTCTAAATAATAACTATAGTAGATAGGCATCTTAGTTATATATATATTAAAGAAGAAAACTAGAGTACTATAATACTTAGTACTAGATTTTGTTTATTAAGACTTAGAAGTACGTAGAGTTATAGTAACACCTAGAAGAAAGAGTTAAGAAATAACAAAAGAAAGATAAAGTATTAGAATAAAGCTTACTTAAGAGAGAAAATAGTATTATAAATCTAGTTAGGCTAAGTAGAGACTTCTTAGCGCTCTATACTAAGTACTATAGAGTAGTTAGGAGCTCTGCGACGCTCTACTATTATAAACCTAGTTAGGCTAAGAGAAGACTTCTTAGTACTCTATACTAAGTACTATAGAGTAGTTAGAAGCTCTATAATATTCTATATAGAGTACTATAGATTACTTAGGCGCTCTACTATAGCTAAGATAGAGTATAATAACATCTAAAGATATATAGGAACTTAGAATAGACTCTATTTATACTATATTTAACTTATATTAGTAATTAACTAATTAGAATTAACTATTATTAAACTCTTGTTATTTATTAGAACTACTTAGCACTTCTCTCTTATTACTACTTATCTAAAGAAGCTACTAACGCTTATCTATTTAGGCTATTATATATAAAGGTACGTATACTCTACTAGTTATTTATTAATACTATAGTCTTAAGACTACTTTTAAGATTAGTATAGTTATAGTATAGACAATTAATTTTCTGCTAGAATATACTCTAATAATTTACTATGCTATACTAAGTTCTAGTACTCTTTAACCTAGCTAGATAGTATATTAGATAATAGTACTTTATATATTCTATAGCCTATAATATAGGAGATCTAGCTTATTATAGTAATCTATTACCTAAAGAGATTTCTACTTCTACTTAATATATTAAAAAATATTAAGCTCTTATACTTGTTACTATAAGATAGGCTATCTTATAGATAATTAAAGTTATTAAATCGCTTATTAAACTCTTATAAAAATGTTAGGAAATTAGGTGCCTAACTAAAGCAATATTTATAAAGCTTATAGTAAAGAGATAGTACTATATCTACGCCTATAGTAGTATATTTCTTATCAAGAATTTAAAGCGCTACTAGTATACTATTATAGTCTTTAACTTTAGAACATATATATAATTTATATATTATCTATATATAATCTAGAAGTAATTTATCTTGCCTAAGCTATTCTACTAGTTCTAGTATATACTAGTTATATTTAGTAATATTTACGTAGTTAGCTAGTAATGCATCTAGTTTGCTTTTTTTGCTATTAAAGAGCTCTATTACTCTAACTTATTAATATGCAATTCTACTATTATTATACTAATTATTATAGTTAGTACTACCTTTTAGCTTATAGACTTTACTAAAGATCTTCTCTTTAAAGGCAGCCTTTTACTTAGCCTGCCTAAATTAATAACTATTATATATAAGATATAGAATAGTAGTTAATAGTAGTAGTATATTTCCTCTAGAAGTAATATTATCTACCTAAGTACTAGAGATAACGCTACTTACTTAGATACTCTATTATTATTATTATTATTATTATTATTATTATTATTATTATTATTATTATTATTATTATTATTATTATTATTAATGCTAAGGCGATTTATCTTGCCTATTCTAAGATAATTAGTAATATAGAGTAGCTAGTTACCTACTTTACTTTCTTATTATTACTTATATTACTATTAGATTTCTTACTAGAGTTATTATTATCTAAGAAGTTATTTAGTTTAGTAGATAATTAAGCTTTACTAGCTATTGCTAGAGCTAAGATTCTCTTAGCCTAAGGATTTTATAAGAGTATAGTAGAGTAGAGATTATCTTCTACTATAGTCTAGATTGCTTTATCTAGTACCTTCTAATCTAATTTAGACTTTTTTGATTTAGGTCTGCTCTTAGACTTTAATATAGACTTAGATAATATAGAACCTTAATTTTTAATAGATATATAGTACTTTTATTATCTTATACTTCTTTATAGCTTTATCTTTTGCTAACTTTACTAACTTAGGCTTCTTTATCTTTATAGGTACTACTAGTACTAGTAGAGCTTCTACTAGCTTTTCTACTAACTTCTAGGTTAGAGTCTTAGTTACTATCTTTAATATAATTATATTACTCTTAGAGTTAATATTATTAAAGGTTTGTTACTTAGGTTAGGCTAATATAATATTTATAAGTAATAAGAATATCTATTATATACTTAAGTTAGTTCTTTAAATAGCCTGCTATTCTACTTAAATATATTTATATTTAGCTTATACTTTATCTTATGCTTGCTTTAACTTCTTATATTCTTAGTATATAGCTAAGTATTCTCTAGCTTTAACTTTGCAGATCTCTATATCTTAAGGATACTTATTCTCTAGTTTTCTTACTATTCTTTAATATATACCTCTAGTAGTAAGTAGTCTAGCCCTTAATAAATACTAGCTTAAAGAAACTTTTTTTATATAATATTAAAGGTAGATTAACCTTCTAGCCTTAACTTTACTTAAGGTTTTAATTAGCAATTTATTAACTCTATACTTAGTAATAATTGTTAGGTTTCTTAAAAAAGTTAGTATTATGCTATCTAGACTTAGATTAGATAGATAGTAGAGATAGATATAATATGTTAGGTTATTTAATAGGTTAGTGTTAATCTATTAAGATAACTAAAGTTATAATATTAAATGCTTATAAGAGCTACTAGAGAAGAAGTAAAAGCCTTAAGATGCTTTAAGAAGTAACACTAGATTTACTAGAAGACACTAGATATTAATTAACTAAGTAAGCTATATATATTAGATATAGGCTTATAATTCTTATTTGTAATTATTTTAGCATATATGCTATAGAAGCAATATCTAGGCTTATAACCTGTTAAAGATTATAAGCCAAAAACCTTGATTTGAAAAAGGCTATAGATTACCTAGCTACTTATACCCTGCTTGCCGGTAGGGCCGATGTCGGTTACTAGCCTCAGAACTAACATTCCAACAGGACTTAGGTACAGTATGTGAAAAGTCAGGGCGGGACCCCGAAAGGGCAAATTGCTGCGCATCATAATGTACAAGGCTGTAGCCTGTCACGTTGAGAAGCTTGAATATCCACATTTACGGTATATTCCACTCCAGTAACGTGTACTGTATAAAGTTGTCCAGACCGAGTACCGGGAATTGCCTCTGCGTCGCAAGAGAGTAAATACTGTACCTACAACTGAAGGCGAAGGCCTGTCAGCGCTGCTGGCAAGAGGGACTGCGTGAGTTGAAGGTCGACACAACGCGGACGCACCTAGCAGTGCTCAGTTGCAGTGATTGAAGGTGCCGGCAAGAGCAGAGCCTCGAAGACATGGTCCTGCTGCGTCCTGGCAGCGAGTCTCCAGCAGGCAGGGCAAATAACAGACGGTGCATACCGCTGAATATTAGCCTCTCATCCTACCCGCAGACCATCCCCTGCCGCGGCATAAGCTCCGCATCCTCCTTTTCAGCATCCGCAACCTGCTCCCGAACCTCCTTCGCCACCACCTCAACCCTCCCTCCAGGCACGAGACCGGCCTTCCTCTGCTCATCCGCCTGCTTCTCTGTCACGACACCATTCTCCACAACCTTACTCGCCACACGGAGACCCTCTGCCTTTACGCTGACACGACCCTCCGTCTTCGCCTGCTCAAGTCTCTTCAGCTCCTTCTTGCTCAACTGCATACTACCTTTTTCCAGAGCCTCCTTGGGTAAAGGCCGCACATAGGGTTGACATATGAAGTAAGGTCGCTTGCACCTCCGCACCGCCTCATCAGAGCTTTCGCTTGCGTCTTTGTGCTCGCCGTTAGTACCATTTGAATGATCGTCGAGACCGTTTTCGAGTTCAAACTTGTCTGGATCAGCCTCGTACTCCAGAATGCCTTGTTTGACGGCCGCGGTGGTCAAAGTGAGGACGTTCTCGTAGGCATCGATGTCGCCAGCTTTGCTTCTCGCGAGAGCATCACGAACGTTATGGTGCTTGGAGACTAGTGGTCGCAGAATGTGGAAACAATGGGCTTGCATCGCGACCAGATTTGGATTTGTGCACTTCTCGAACTTGACTTTCTCCTTGACCTTCTTAGCCTCAGCTTTCCGTTGCTTCTTCGGGATTTGTGGGGCTGCGGTTGCTGGTACCTCATCTTCTGCAGGGCGCTTTTTATTCTCGTTGACAACAGCCGCAGTTGGAGTATCTTGCGCCGCATGAACATCGGACGGTATGTATAGTGGTTGCCTCGCTGGTGGCTCCTGACCTAACACATATTTGTGGATTATATCCATATACCGTCTCAACACGGCATCACATCTGTAGCCGCCGTTGCCATCTCGTCCTCTCCAGTACTCTCTGCCCTCTTGGCCTACAGGCGGTGGTGGGGCGAATATGCTGGGATCGTACAAATTCCCCTCAGCACTCATCACCCCATCCACGCCAGTCTCGTCTAGACACTTCTGGATATCCTCGTGCTGCAAGATATTTCCGTTTGCAAACATCACTGTCTCCCTTGGAATGTTGTCTCTGATGTAACGAATGACGGCGTAGTCCGCCAGTCCGGTATTATGGCCCTTCTGCTCTCTCTGCCGACCATGAACCGTCAAGATGCTGGCGCCAGCGCTCAGGATCATCTTCGCGTACTCCAAACTCTTCTCCTTGGTCTCCTGTATCCGTATCTTGGCCGTCACTGGGATATCCAGCTCCTTGTGCAGCGTATTGATCAACTTGTATATCGTGTCCCAGTCCTCCTGCAAAAAGGCGCCATAAAGCCCTCTCTTGGCGATGCCCTGCGGACAGCCCAAATTCAAGTCCACCGCATCGCAATACGGCTGCACGACCTTTGCAGCCTCCAACAGCGCGTCTGGATCGTTTGCGCAGAACTGCACGAACAGCGGACGATCGAATGCCGGGTTCCCGTCCAAATTGCGGTCTTGCTGCTTCATCGTGCCTTCGACATGCGACAGCTCTCCCGGCGCAGCCATGGCGAGAGGCGGCTTGAGCGGCTCGAAGTGCTGCTGTCGATATTTGGACGACTCGGCGAACAGCTTGGCGTGGAACATGGGACTGTACGCCAGGATGGAAGTGCGCAGTTCCGGCGGCAGGAACGATCGGGTGAGCAGTCGCCATGCAAATTCGGACTGGTCGACCATCGGCGCGACGATGTGCTTCGGGCTGCCGATTGATTCGTAGAATGTGCGGCCGTGTAGCTTGAGCGTGGGCGTGGAGGAAGCCATGGTGGATAGATATGCGGTGGTGGTGGGAAAAAGAGCTTTGGGGTAGGAGAGTGGCCTCAAACCTGGTTTGCCTATGGCGCAGCACCGTCCAGCGGCATGTGAGAGCGGGCGGAAGACACTTGAGTCTAGCATATGCTGTGCATGTGCTGTTCTGGTGGCACCTGAGGCTCAAGTCGAAAAAGACATTAGGTTTTTGGTCTGCGACAACACCGAGGATGTCCCGAGGTCAGCATGAACCTTCAACTTCCTCGTGGCTGGCCTGAAGGCAACGATGCTCATCTCATGTACACTCGATGCTTGGCCCTGCCTGTGCTCCTCCTGCAGCCTCTGCTGTTCGCTTGAGGTGACAATGCAAGAGTGGCTTGAGATCGATCGGCATAGCCACAGTTGTCGACTCCCACTAGTTTAACCCTTTGTTTACGGCTCGCGTTTGCTTGCGGTAGGAGAAATTGATAGATATCCTTTACCGTCTTTTTTTCCTTCCTCACAGTCGTGCATACCGTATTAGCGTTGCCTCTTTGCCATATACTGACGAGCAAGCGATTTACTCAGTCCACCAAGGACAGGAATCCACCGTCACGACTCAGAGACGTCTCCTGCTCCCAATCATAAAGCAAGATGCCATCTCAAGGCCAGGCAGAAGCAGAGTGGAGAGCCATCATCAGCGTAACTCTCATCTACGCACTCGGAGAAGTCATCGCCCGTCATCTCCTGGAGGGCAGAATGACTGCAAACCTGCCTGAGCATCTACGGCCAGAGCCAGATACTCTAGACAGCGAATCGACAGGGCACTTGCATTTTTACGTCAAACACCTTCCTGGATTTCTGCTCCTCAGTGTCGCGAAAGCGATCAGAGACTACGAGTGGCAGCGCTGGCTCGAGGGAACGTATCCTGGTTGGGTCTCGAGCAGTTCTCGCCAGGAAGCCATGGTTTATTCAGGAGCTAAAGCAGAGAAATTACGAGATATTTTTGAGGATAGGACCCTAGAAGAAGAGGTGCTCAGGCGTCTGATTGCGAAGGGCAAAGCGCAACGGCCTTCGCCATGGCTGAACACGGTGGCGAAGTGGGTGCTCGACAATTGTGTTGCTGTGACAGTCTTCGGCCTTGCAGAGGCGCTGATGTCTAGCATCTGGGCCGGAGACCCGAACATTCTGTTCTCCTATCTGACCATTGTAAGTCTGCTACCCCCTTTATGATACAACCGCAAGACTAATAGCATCAGCACATGTGGTTCAGACCACTCCTCCACTTCTTCAGCACCAAGCCCCTGGTATCCCTCATCTCCTTCATATTCGTACCAGTTCATCACCGCATTACGTTCCTCGCTGGCGTAGACGTCCTCTCGAGCGTGGTCTTCGGCGTCTTTCTCAATGGCGCTGCAGCCTGGATTCTCAGCCAGGAATGGGCTGTTGAGCTTCTGAGTAACACGAGCGCCACGGCTGGCAACGTGAGTAATGCGACTGTGGAGTGGAATGGAGTCAGATTGGTTGAAGACTTGAGGAATGTTGGTGAGGCTGTGGGAACGGTGAGAAATGGTTCGATCGCGTGGGAGGAGTTCAGAGTCTTGGGCGATGAGCTTTGAGAGGGCTTTGCAGCTTAGTGACAGCCTCCATCAGCTGTCACCGGGCTTTCAAATGCATCCCTTGATCAGTCGAATGCTCTGATCAATCAATCGCATCGATCAGTCAGAGCGCATCTCGCAATATCTGGAGAGCTTCGGGCAACCCAACAAGGCTCGATCACAGCATGTCAGTCTGGTAGCGCCGCTCGTTATCGCCTCAGCCGTCGCTCCTCAATTCGTGGTGCTTCAATCAGCACCATGAGCAGTCAACCGCATCACTCAAGCAGTCAGTTGTTCTGAGGAGTCATCCCAATCACCCTGTCAACGAATTATTTGGTTAACCGCTTGATTGACTGCCGGAATCACTGCCTGGGACAGCGCCGATCTGATATGGTTGAATCCCATAGGGTTTGTCTACAGAGGTCAGACAAATTGGCATGCATGCACAAGCGGCGTTCGAGGTCGTGCCTGCGCAAGGCTGAAATCGGACATGTGGGATTTGTTGTTGATGCCGCAGCTGCAAATACAATTTCGACCTCGTCCTTCCTTTCACAAATACGCCCTACACGTAGCGAAATTTGCCGTAGGTAAACGAGACCGGCAGTAAGACTGCAAATAACGAATGCACTGAGAACGCGAACAAATCTCTTCGGCATTCCAAAAGTGCAGACTCAGAAGCATATGCCTGGACGACTGCACTCGATCATCTTCGGCGAAATTCTCCCTGATGTATTGTACGTGATGAAATGTACATCGCTGCGTGTGGCTTGTAGTGCTCATGCTTTCAAGTGGCAAAAGCATGCGGACTAGCGCTCCTACTGTGTACGGCTTTTAAGGTCAATGCTGAGCAGCTTCCAGAGGTCCTTTAGATAGACTTATTGTCCTTGTCTGAGCCTTGAACTCGACACCATCACCAACTCGATAGCCACATCCTCGTTGCACTAAACTCCACCATCACCTATCCCGAAGTGCCATCCTTACAAGCACCAACATGGCTTTCAAGTCTTTCCTAACCACCGTCATCGCCGGTGCCGCTGTCGTCGGCGTCGCCTTCGGCAACCCAGTCATCGTCAAGAAGGAGATCGACCCGCAGAGCAACCTGCCAAGCGTACGTACCCCTCACATGTGGGTGCAAAGGTCAACGAGCTATGCTGAATATTCCTGTAGTTCCCTCAGCCCGATGGCGAGCAGTCCTGCATTGCCCACGACTTCGCGTCTAACCCCACCTCCGTCGACTACCAGATCGGCATCGGCCAGTCGTGGAAGGCCTTTCGCAACGGCGGCTGTAAGTATAGCGAAAGATAGCAACTATAAGGCGAGACATTGACTGATCCTGTTACTTTGCCTCTAGGCGGTCAGCTGCACGAGGACCTGAACGCGGGCGCCAAGGCTGACGGTGACTGGTCTGTCTCGAACTGGATTTGCGAGGAGATGTACGATAGCGACGACCAGATCTACGTCGAGTTTCGTGCTTCCACCACCGGCCACAGCGCTACCATCAACAAGATCTTGACCGCTACCTTCACCAAGATCAACGGGTTCAATTGTAAGTGATGCATATGAATATTCTTGAAGGCCTGAAACAAGATCTGACTTTTTCAGGCCCTGATTCTTAGCTGCAATCCGTCAATGTCCTGTCTCCGTAGAGCGCAACTCAACGCATGGAGCTCGCTTGGTACTACTATCGGTAGTTGACCGGAGGGCGCGAGCGATGGGCATGGCATTTGACAACTTCCGACCACGGTCACCATGACCAATACTGCGGAAACCCTTGCGATGGACAGGTTATGGAGCTGGTCACATAAATGAGATGGCTATGGCTGTGAGAACTGATTTAATCGATGATTACTTGCCAGTTTGCAGCACATAGTGCTGCATATCCATAGGCCCGTCATGAAAAACTCCAGGTCCCCTCTTCTACTCCATTTTCCATGTCAAGTTCGGCCTGAGGCGTTACTTATGCTCTGGTGAATGAGCATCCTGGTTCAGAGAATCACTCATAAGTTCGAAAATGACGAAGCTGACAGTCTCCGGACCCCCTGCCATTGAATATCTTGCGCCCCTGTACGACGAAGAACCCATAGCCTCGGAACGATGCACATCGATTTGGCCATGCGGCCTATTGCCTGTCCTTGGGAAGCAATGGGAGGCCCAACTTGCGCCAGATCAAAGCTGATGCGGGTCCATATCAGACGTTGCTCAACAAGCTCATCGCCTCGACCAGCAGCTTTGCACACAGTAAGGCTGCTCTGAATATCTCCATTACGAGGTGTGTGCTGTACGGCTCACGTCTTGAGCATTTTGATCATGGGAGGTGGGTGACAGAGAAGTGAAGTTCAGCAAAGCGACAAGTGATTTGAGCTTGGGCCATGCGGAACATCCCGCTTGCCGACACGCCAAGCATCTCGAGAAATCCGCCCACTCCATCTTTGCAAGTAAGCGACCTCTTTTAACGCCGCCGGCATCGTCAACAATCAGCACCGCCAAGATGTCGCTCGTCTCCGGCGAGAAGTCGAACTTCCAGTACATTCTCCGTTTGCTCAACACCAACGTATGTGGCACCCTCGAGAATCTGCGGCGAGGCAAAAAGGCGCATGTGATAAGATTGACGACGATGGCACACGTTGAGGACGCAGGACATCCGTGCTGACGAGGATATCTCTGCAGGTCGATGGCAAGCAGAAGGTCATGTACGCCTTGACCAAGATCAAGGGTGTCGGTCGCCGCTACAGCAACCTGGTTTGCAAGAAGGCCGATGTCGACCTCAACAAGCGGTACATCTCATCGACATGCCATCATGCCAGCTATTAGGTACTAACAGACGAGCACAGTGCCGGCGAGCTTACCTCCGAAGAACTCGAGCGCATCGTCACCATTATCCAGAACCCGACTCAGTACAAGATTCCCACCTGGTTCCTCAACCGTCAACGCGACATTGTGGACGGTAAGGACTACCAAGTCCTCGCCAACGGCGTCGACAGCAAGCTTCGTGAGGACTTGGAGCGCCTGAAGAAGATTCGCGCGCACCGGGGTTTGAGGCACTACTGGGGCCTCCGTGTCAGGGGTCAGCACAGCAAGACGACCGGCAGGAGGGGCAGGACTGTCGGTGTGTCCAAGAAGAAGGGTTAGTGGTGTTCCATGTGGTGGAAACGAGGAGTGGGAAACGAAGTGGATGGTGCTATCTGGCTGCTGCTCTTTAGGGGTTCCATATGAACGGGCGCTGGGGATACGGTGTCATCGACATGCCCAGTGCTGATGGCGGCACTACTATGCGCTTACGCCTGTGCCTAGTCAAGCCCTAGCCAAGCATCATGCAAATGTCTTTCACGTCTGCTCTTGTGCAAGTATGATCTTACGGCTTCAATTAAGCAGTGTGCTTCCACGATCAGCTAGAGGCAATCTCAATATCAGACGGAATTCAACCCTCCCACTCAATACGTGGCTGGGCGTCCTGTCGCGCTTGTCCTTTCGAGCGGCTGCACTACAAGCATGAGCCATATTTCGTTGTCACCACTCCGGCGTTTGCAGATGCATGGCCGAGAAATGCTGAGACGCGGATCGTCGTTGTATGTTTGCAGCTTTCATGCTTCATGACATAGCCTTACCAGGGCACGTTGCTATTGCTTTGTTGCTTCATTGAACGCACACGCCTCCCGTCCACAAGTCCGCAAGGAGCTGTCTAAACCTGTCATTGCTTGGAAAGATAAATGAGGTTTACAGCTGATGCACGTAGAAGCATTCCCGGCACGTCTCTGCACATAGCCTAGTAGTACGACTGCATGCAACGCATGATGTCAACGGAAGTAACGTAACAATGCTGTGGAAGAAATCGAAAATGCTTCGCTGTAGCTACGGATTGCGCGTCTAGAGTGGCATAAGTTGCCACCAAAGCCCTCGAGCTTCAAAACACCCGTTCGTGCGCCATCATATCCGTGAAGTATGCATCCGCAATTCCAGCTTCCTCCTCAGGATATCATCGTTTAGTCACCACCGCCAACAGCACGGGCTGTAGAAGTGTATTAGCATCCAAACCCGCATACATTGAGGATGACCTGTACTCACTGTAGATGTTGCCGCTGTTGTGCGCCACGACCTTCTTGATGGTACCCTTCTCCTCCAAATCGTTCAGAGCTTTCCGTGCCAGCGAGCCGTTAATCTTGAGTCTGTCGACGAGGACGGCGACGGTGATGAGGCGGTAGGATTGCACATCCTTGGCCAGCTTCTCGGCGGTCTGCTTGTCGAGGACGACGGCGTGCTGGGCCTTGTCCTTGACTAAGACGAACATTTGCATCAGCCAGCGATCTTTACCGGACCATGGACTGATGACCGTGGTCTTGTATCTGGGGCGCATGCGCTCGTCGTGATGATTTTGGATGATGGGAATGCCGTACCCTTGCCCTTTGACCACTTCTTCTTTTGCTTCTTGCCACCAGTTGCTGAGGGCGCCTGTTGTCCGTCAGTATCCTGTCCATGGGCCCTCCTTGACCTAGCGATTCATACCATGTTGTCTGATGTGTGGATGCTCGCTCAAGTCGGTGATGAATAAAGTCCATTTTGGTTCAGCGCACAGAGATGCCAAGAAGAGTGGGGGAGGGATGACTGAGGCACCAACCGCACCACTGTCAAGAACATGACGGTCTGGTCTGCTTTGTATGACCATGCCAACCGGACTGGAGCATAGCTGACTAGGATGTACCACCTCATCAAGTCCGTATATCTACATGCAACAAGCAAAGAAGAGTTCTCTGTCCTTGTGCTCGGTCTCGACAATGCGGGTAAGACGACTCTACTGGAGCAGATCAAGGCTATCTATAGCCACGATGCACAGCATCCAAACTTGGAGATCGTCCCAACAGTCGGTCAGAATGTGTCGATCGTGGACCTGCCGGATTGCTACCTGAGGATCTGGGACGTAGGCGGTCAACACAGCCTTAGGGGACTCTGGCAAAGCTACTACAGCAGTGCCCACGCCATTGTCTTCGTGATAGACAGCGCGGATGTCGGAGACGCGGACCTCGAGCGTCTATCAAAGGGTCTACAAGATAGTGAGATGCAAGGCAGACTCGGAGAATGTAAGCTGGCATTGGAAGACGTACTCCAAAACGAGGAGACCGAGGGTGTGCCCGTGCTGGTTCTGGCCAACAAGCAGGACCGTGAGGATTGCGTCGAAGTGGTCAGGATCAAGGAGGGTCTGGTTAGAAAGGTCTTCGAGGGCGAGAAGGGACAGAATGTGAGGGACAGTCGCGTGCTGCCCTTGAGCGCACTGACTGGGACCGGCGTGAAGGAGGCTGTGGAGTGGTTGTGCAGTAGGGTAAAATGGAACAAGGAAGCCAGGCCACCAGTCATGAGATGAAATCTGATGTGCAGGTCTGGACTATGCCTAGGCAAACGCGGAATGGCAAGGCTCCAAAGGCTTCTGGACCAAGCTTGACACTCGACCTGCGTATTGCTGGGTCATATGTGCATGCGAACGTGTCTATGGGATGCACTTAATGCAGCGATGCTTCGTGCTATAGCCTCTGGACGGCAGAGTGGCAGAAGCATAGTTGCGATGCCCAAGCTGTTGCGACTCATTCACAGCCTTACGGGGTGCTAGCGATAGCGATCGAGCCAGAAAGTTCCAACGAAGACGAGTGCCGCCTTGCGAATGTCTCTTCCGCGCGGACTACTTCCAACCTCAACACAGCATCGAGTGTACACGATGTTAGTGGCGTTTCGTTTGCTCCCTACCTGATAGCACAGCGAACGACGAACTTTTCTAAGTCGTAGCAAGATATGAAGCTACTAGCTATTGTTCTTCGAGCGTACGATACCAGAGTCCCACCAGACTTATCTATCCTGTGCCTCCTCACCGCAAAAGGCTCCTCCAAGTGGGTCACAAACTCAAGGCACTACTCAGACAGCTACAGTTTCTAGATTCCACCAGGGCGTTCTTGCCAGCGAGCTATCTTACGCAATTCCTGGGTCGGCGGGAAGCAGAGCGCCACCCTCTGTTAAGAAGTGTACTGTGTGGTAAAGGCAGCCGTGAAATCAAAAGATGCGAGAGTATGACTACTCATTTACGCAGCCTTCTCGGTCTCAAGATGCCTCTTCGAAATGCCAGAGTAATTGTTGAGGCCAGCGGATAGAGGAATGTGGATGCGCCTGAGTCAGGTCGCTCGACATTACCGTCGAAATGTGCAGGAAGCTCGTGCCAATTCGCTGGACCATCATAATCATCTTCATCGACAACATCTTCGTCACAAGAATGTTCGTTCGACGGGCTCCAGCCGCGCGGCGATTTGACGTCGCGGCGCGAAAAATTGACCGATGGACATGAAGGCGTTCGAGCATCGGTCCTTTCCAGCGTGCGTCTCATGGGGATAGGAGGCGTGGGAGGTGTGGGAGGTGTGTAAAGCGTGTCAGTTTCTCCCTCCTCATCAACATCGAAAATGGTCGTTGCAATGGATGACGGCGAGGATGGCACTTCAGAATCTTTCATCGTGCTTTCTCTTTCCAGCTGGATAGTCAATCAGTACGCTGCGCTTTATACAATGTGCTTGACCACCAGGACTTACCTGACTGCCAACACTGACCACCCTCACGCTGCCTCTCTTCACTTTGGTCACCTCTATCGCCTGGACAATACCGCTGACGCTGACGACATGCTTGTCGCATGTATCCAGCAGCTCCCGTACTATTTGACTCTGGCGGACTGCCGTCGAACAATCCAGTGTGCCTGCGTCGACCGCTTTATTCAAGTAGTCGAGCATAGCTTGGTAGATGACCAGCACCTTCAGTTGGAGCTCGCGGGCATGGCGTCGCAATGCCGCATCTGCGCTTTCCGAGGATGAGGTGATAGAGGCAAAGTATTGAAGACAATCCAGGGTCGACACATACGATTTCAACAATTCATGGTAGATATTGAAGTCTATGCCGGATCTGATGGTTGGCGAATAACTAAATGTCGGCTGGTAGGTGAGAGGAGGATCTGCCAAACGAGGGGGCGGAGCGATGGATTCTGGTCTTGCCTCCATGGTATGTCTTCGACCTCTTGTTCGCGACATTCGGGTGTCGATGGGTTAAGAGACGTGCTGGCGACAAATCCGGAGGCAGCAGACTTATACTACTATTGGGACTGCGGGCAGGTTCATAACGGTTCCAGCCTTGCACCTGCCACCGTGGACAGGGCTGCAGCCTTGCTGCTGTCCCGCGTGTTGTGCCAGCTCCCGGATCACGAGTAGCGTTTCAGATGTTCGTGGTAACTCGTCGTTGGCTGTTACTTGGATGGAAGGGGACAGATGCTGCCAGTACCCCCTCTCATGCCGTGCCGATACCAGAAATATGTCAACCACAGCTGCTTTTCCTGGTGCTAGGTAGGCGATCTATGGTCGTTTAGACGCTTGTCTATGCTTTTTGGAAAAGCTAGTATTGCCTAGCGCGTAGGCCAGGTTCTGTTCTAGGTCTTGTCTGCCGGTGCGAAGAAGAAGCCGATGAATTACAGCTGGGAGCATAGTCATACGAGATGGGCATGCCTTCAAGTGTTTTTTGATGAAATGGGCAAGAGAAGATAGACTGCCAGAGTCAGTTGTAAGCTCATCACGAAGCACGGAATGTGAGGTAAAGTGTCTCTGGACCGGAGTCCAACTCCGACTCATCGTATGCGGACTGGAATGATGCGCCACAGTAAATCGTGCAACATTGGACGCGCCTCATTTCATGTCTCGTTGCCTTGCATATAGGGAAAACGAAGTAGTGGACCTCTCGTGAGCTGCGCATATCA
The DNA here is from genome assembly GCA_010093825.1 of Teratosphaeria nubilosa. Lineage (NCBI taxonomy): Eukaryota > Fungi > Ascomycota > Dothideomycetes > Mycosphaerellales > Teratosphaeriaceae > Teratosphaeria > Teratosphaeria nubilosa. The sequence continues at coordinate 18,880 of ML995938.1, forward strand.
ATGACCTGCCAATGACCGGGACCACGCCAGTGTTACACCCGCTGGCGAAAGAGTGCACGCATACCCAAAGAGTACCGCTGGCAGTAGAGTAATAAGAGGACGCGTAACCAACCTTGGCAGTCCGGCTCTTGGTACCATGGTAGGAGGATGGTCCAACGCCTGATCGAGTATGGCTGAAGCAGCACCTTGAAGCTATTATTGCTTAGAGGGTCTATCACTTCTTGAAATGTACATCAAATAACTATCATTCCGAGGACCCCAGGTGCTCTCAATGTGGCATTGAGCATAGCGGTTTCGAGACTGTCTCATCGAGCTTCGAATCATGTATGTTGGTTGGTACGCTATGGCTGCATTCAATTTGATAGGTCACGTCAGACCAAAACCTCGACGCAAGTCCACGCTGGATTTGCTTGCTGGTCCTACCTTTAGGAGCGTTTCACAGACCATTTTGTTATCAGCACCAAGTACTATCATCATGAAGAGACTTTATCAGATCCAAGGACGGGCAAGGACAAACTGCATTAGATGCGTGTTCTGATTCTGAAACAAGAAGTCCAGTCGGTTACCTAGTAGTCAACGATGCAGACCATTCTTCAGCTTTCAGGCGCAGACAGCTATGCTTGCTTGATCAAACTGTTGTGGCAGTCGTTGATTGACCCGGTCGATGAGGACGGTTGACAGGCGAGATTTTGACTGCTTAACGCGGACAACTGGTTGTTCGATGACATCCTGAGGCAGCCAACAAGTTGATGTCTCTGGAAAGCCACTGCATGACGTTGCAGTTCTTGCAGTCTGCACCACTCCCGTCACCAAATTGTTACAGATACAAAGAGATGGATTTTGAACTGAGGCCAGAGTGCGGGGACATCCTGTTCCTGAAGAGCAGAAGGCTGAGGTGGTCGGCGACCACCTACATTAGAGTGCCCGGAGAGCGAAAGCTACATGTGGGGTCGCGGGGCATTTTTCGGTCAGCATACATTGACTCTAGAAACAATTTCCAGATCATTCAGATCATTATTTGCCAGCGACAGAGAGCACCTGCATTTCTGTATATCACACAACCAAGAGAACGACTACACAATCATGTCTGGAAGCGGCGAATATGAACTTCTCTGCCTAGAGAACCCTCTGCTTGATATCCAAGCCCCAGGGTTAGTCCTCGCAACTGCAGAACAGATGTCATGGCCGTGGTCGCAGCTCAAAGCAACGATTCCCCGAGAAGGATGTGTGACAGTCAACGAGCAGGATACTGCTATGTTGATCCGGACCTATGTCTAATGAGCAATAGTCTCACAATTGCTGCGTGAGCAACGTGCTAAGCACTTTAGTCACAAATTCTATGCTTCTGCGTTTAACGGCCATGACATTTGCGGCATGTGGATTCAGTAGTATGCGTCGGTGGACTGACTGCATCCCAGGGATGAGGCACTGCTCCAGAAGTATGGTTTGAAGGCCAACGATGCGATTCTCGCGGAAGAGAAGCACTCAGGACTATATGACGAGTTGATGGCCAAGGACGCGAAGCTGCTCGCTGGTGGTGCGGCCCAGAACACAGCAAGAGGCGCTCAAGTGAGTAGATCGAGCTCATGACGGAATGGACACTTCTGATGCAATGAATCTGACAATCTGCAGTACCTTCTCCCGCCCGACTCGGTCATATTCTTCGGTTGCGTTGGCAAGGACAAGAATGCAGAGATACTTCAGGATGCAAACAAGCAAGTCGGGCTGCAAGTTCGCTACCGATATGATGAGACACAGCCGACGGGCAAGTGTGGTGTGGTCATCACTGGCCACAACCGAAGCATGTGCACTGACCTTGCTGCCGCGAACCACTATAAGCTCGATCATCTGCAAGAGCATTGGGATATCGTCGAGAAGAGCAAGAGATTCTTCGTTGGTGGCTTCCACTTGACGGTCTGCGTGCCAGCAATCATGGCTCTGGCCGAAGAGGCTGCTGCGAAGGACAAGGTCAGCTTTCCTGTGCTTCCAGTAATGCCGACCTGAGCTAACACCCTGTAGCCGTTCGCGCTCTCACTCAATGCTCCATTCATCCCGCAATTCTTTAAAGAGCCGCTTGACCAAACCGCTCCGTACTGGGATTATGTCGTCGGGAACGAAACCGAGGCTCAAGCGTACGCAGACTCTCACGACTTGAATACCCACGACATACCGACCATTGCCAAGCATCTTGCGAACTTTCCGAAGAAGAACACCAAGCGCAAGCGAACGGCAATTGTGACACAAGGCACTGAGCCGACCATCGTGGCCATCCAAGGCGAGGACAACGTGAGAAGCTTCCCGGTGCATCCTATTGGCAAAAACGAGATAGTAGATACGACTGGCGCGGGCGACGCATTCGCCGGCGGGTTCTTCGCCGGTGTCGCAAAGGGCGAGAAGCTGGAGACGTGTGTCGACATGGGTCAATGGCTCGCCGCGCAGAGCTTACGAGAGCTCGGTCCATCGTGCGTTCCGCCCTACCCCTTTCAGACAAATGCTCGAGCTGCAGCTGACATGTAACCTTTTCGATGTCTCAGTTACCCGTTCCCTAAGAAGGCGTACGCTGCGTCTTAGGCTTTCAGTGCGATACAGAGCCTGCTTTCGCCGATTCATGGCCTGAAGCGGACAACTTTCCAGCTGACGGTGTTTCAACAACTGAGATGTAAAGACATCCTCCACGAGGTCATTTGAAGGTTGCGCCGCAGGATTGCAGAGGAGCGATATCAAAAAGGCAGTACCTGCCAGTACCTCAAGCGAGATGATCGATAAACTCACAACGGTGCGGGTAAGGCTAGCGGCTAGTATCATCATCGAGCTCCTTAAGATGCCATGGCCCGTGGTCTACAATCGTACATTGAGACTTTGTTCATTTCGTGGAGCGCCGTAAAAGGCAACTGCGTGGTTCTGGGCAGCCGCGTGCTAATAACAGTTGACGTGATACCGAGGCTCAGACTGCATGATTAACGAAGCAGATGCGCAACCCTATTCCCGAGCACAGGCTGCTCATCACGTTTGGGGTCGACTGCTTTGCGCAAGGAATCCCAGATCATACTGTAGCCATCAATCACAACACAGTTCGCCAATCGGTGCCTTGATAACCTGAGGATGGTCACCCGCTACGCCCCACGCGAAGCATGCACGGCCGTTTCTGCGCCTGTAGAGGAGTCAGCGTGCGCAGCTGGTGCGCGGCTTGACGCCGCGTGCGTCGTGCGAGCATGGACCTTGCCGACGCTCGCAAAACCCGGATGTCGGTTTCCAGAAGCCATCGTGGAAGCACTTTATTTGCTGTCGTTGAATGCCATTGCATTCCGGGCCGTCTTGTCACATCTTGGGCTGTGTTCCTGCTCCGCTGATTTTGGGCAAAGAAAGCAAGCAACTGCCCCTGGTAAGCCTTCCTGCGAGTGGATTTGCTCGGTCGCCCAGCGCGTCCCAATATCGATTAATGCCTGATCTCGGCCACTGCATGCGGTTACGTACCAAGCCCTCGCCTTTCAAAGGCACGATCGGCGTGGGACGGCGTCGATCACGACGCAAGCGCCGAAACAAGCGCGGCATTTCTATGATGGTATCCTAGCGCATTGGCATCTCTAGCCTCTTGCATTTCAACGTCGCTATACGGTCTTTTAAGATGCTAGTCTCAGATGTAAAGAGAGTCTAAAACAATACCCTTCTTCGCCTGAAATAATGGCATGGACTTGGTGCACAATGTCCCTGATGTTGTGTGAACCCTCATGAAACCTTCAACAAAACGTCGCATGGTGGCAAGTCCCTCGTCTTCCCTCATCATTGTTTGGGGCGCCCGTGCCACATACGATATTGCACCAAGGCCGCATGTGTCGATAGCCTGATTCGCTAAATTCCGCGACCTCGCCATGAAGCTGAGGCGACATCACAAATGGGAAGTGGATCTTGCAAAGCGCCGTCGTCCGTCGCTGTACGGTGATAGTCGATCTTGCAATGTGTTGTTTACCGGGTTCTGACTGCGTCTGCTGACCAGTACGGTCTGCGTCTAGCACCGCCGGTGCACTGCACAACGACAGGGAGCCCCGGGAGTATCTGCAGGCCGTTAAATGCAGGTACCGGGTTAATTGGGTTTGTAGCCGCTGCGACTTGCTTCTGCACCTTTTACTGCCTTCTTCCCAGCTTCTCTAAACATGCAGCACTGCAGACGTTCGCAGATATTCTTTAGCGGTCATAGACTATCCTCTCGAACCACATCCGCGATGCCTGACGCTTTTGCAGAATGCATCGCGTCCTCGTATGAAGCAGAGAGCAACAGCGAGCTCAGACGCCATCGACCCGCTATTAAACCTTCGGGTCGCAATTTCAACGTTCGCTCTGGCTGGATGCTGCGGCGCCCGCCTGTCCGTGTACCCCATGATGCCGGAACGAAACTTCATGCCCAAACAGCGCATCAGAGGCCCATCCGCCGAGCGGCGGACCTGCCCTGGCAGCACGCGCCTCCTCATGCCAATGCTCTAGGGCCCAAAGACTACTAGCGTACCACAAAGTTAGAGCATACGGAAACAGTCGTGCTCTTCCTTGACACAGATGGGCTGGCCGCCAATCACCGCGCCCATGGCAGGCTGACGCTATCGGTCACTTCTACCTTTTTAACCCATCGTTTGGGCATGAAACGGCAGCTCGACCCTGACAGTGCGTTGTAGAGCTAAACGGACTAGAGCCCGCCACAGTCGCGTGGGCTTCGACGTTGGCTGTGGGAGGCAGCAAAGACGACTGCACTTACTATCCTACCGCGCTGCCCGTCAGCCTCACTCGGCGACTCGACCAGCATCCGCGACCGATACCATGTCCCCTCCAAACTCAGCAGACTTTTGACGCCTTGCGTGTCTGTCTGAGTCCCGAGCAAGGGCAAGCCTTTTCACGTCTCGGCACAACAATCCTTGTGCCGCCGTCGACCGAACAGCAGAAGAGAGTTCCTGCTCCGACCCCACTTGATGAGAAACACCCACAGCCATCCACTTCCGTCACTGCTTCAGCACTGTTGTTGATGCGACCAAGAAGTCAGTCGACCGACTGTCTAATCTCGGCTGTTACAGCACTGTCCACTCTTTTGGTATGCTCGTTCAGCGTTATATTGGATCGATCGTCCCAAACGCTACGCGTGCGAGGCTTTTTAAACAACTTCTGGCAACTGTTGACCGTACAGTAGGCGGCGATCATTTGCACTCGACAATTGCGAGATCAATATCACATTAACACAACGACCACCGAGCACGAGCCGATCGACCAATGAACACGAAGGTCACGCCCATCGACATCTGATATTGACGGTTGACTCTAACCTTGTGCGTTGCGTGAGGATCCTGCGTGGGTGCTGTGCGAAGCTGGATCCTTCGCTCCTGCCTGTTACATCCAATACTGCGACAGAAGCACCTGAGCCGACGTGTATCTCAAACATAGCTCAAGTCGGAAAGCTGGCGGAGGTATATGCAACACCGCCAATATCGCCTTGGGCGACGGAAATCGGCGGCAGCGACCTGCCAAAAAACTCGTGGAAGTTCCACTCTGGAATGGAAGGGCATGATCCCTCATCCCAACGACAGTATGCGCCGAACACCTATGCGGCGCAGCAGAACCAGCAAGCAACTGCGCAAGTCCCAAGTCAGTACGGCTCCTCAGGCTCCACAGAGCGCTTCCGTCATTCATCTTACCTGCAACAGTCGCCGACAGCGCCTTCCTCTCTGGGAAGAGCTGGCAGCGATGGTCAATTGTATGGCTTCCAGCAGAGCGCGTATGCCTCGATGCCAATGCAACAGAGCTCAATGCAATACGCGCAAGGCGTCCAGCAGTCGCACGATGCAACACGACAAGCGCAGCAGAATCCGTACCAGCAGTATAGCACCAGCTCCATGTATGGCATGGCTGGTGTACAGACGCCGCAACAGCAGCAGAGTAACCAGACCGGCTATGAGTCGGTCGGACAGTACAGGCAGAGACCCAGCAGTCATTCCGAGACACTTGCAACCGGGTTCGGGGTGCCCCAGGCCTCGTACTACATTGCAGGCCAGAATGTCCCCACTAGTGCCGCGCCTGGCTCCGACCTTACGGGTCAACTGTCTGCTTCATATACACCAACAGCCGGCTACCAGCAGGCTGCGGCCTCTACCCAACAGACCTACCCCAGCACCATGATCGACCCGACTCAAGCCAGCGCGTACGCTACTTATACTCAGCAGAGTCAGTACAACAGCTCGCAGTCCACGTCCTCAGGTGATCAAGCTTTCAATGAATATCAGCAACGAGTGCGCAGCATATTTACAATGGTGAGGGAAGGCACGCTGCGAGACATTGGGACCCACCTTCTTCAGATCTCTCAGTATTTGCTGGGCAACGCCGAAGCGCTTGGTGAGCATGGTTGACCTACGACATAATTGACGTTTAGATGCTGAGGGTTCTTGCCAGGCTTGACTCGCGACGACGACTCTCTCCACGACGAACGTATCCGCCTATGGGACGAGTTCAATCGAGCGTGGCTTGCAACACTACAGCGTCAACATGACCTCACCGAGGAAATGCTACAGACACAGCAGCAATTGCGTGAGCCGCAATCGATCATGAGCCAGCAAGCGCTGGAGCACCTATCCAGGGAGCTTGTGCGCTTGTGCGACAGCGTCGAGCGCCACGGCTTGGTCGACTATCAGATGGGTGTGTCGGAGGAAGAGATTATGGACCGTAAGCATACACCATTTTCTTCGACCTAAACGTTGGACTCACAAGTGTGCCGTAGTCATCATCCGCTGCCTTAACCTCATCGACCCCTCTGGTGCAGCCGAGCGCAGTTCAGAACCGAATGCGAACCCCGAGTCCACCGCGGGCGCCTCAAGAAGCCGGTAGTTCCGATAGTACGATCGAGTCGGCCTCGTGACCTCTGAAGACCGCTAGAAAGTCGCTGCAGACTACCAGGTGGACCGCAGTTAAGCTGGGACCCGAAAAGTGTCAACATCGAGAAGGAGCTCGATCGCGCAAATTGCAGCAGTCAGCCCGACGATTCTCGACCTCCAGTGCATTGAGGCTGCACCCACAGATCGGCCCCCTTGTTGGGCCTACCGTAACTCTGGAACCCCAAACGCATATGGACGATCTTGCCATCTGTCCAATCGGTTGGAAGCTTCGGCCTGCTGCAGACGGACAATCTCTCGCATAATAGCGCAGTACCGCGAGGTTACTTTTTTTCTGTACTTCCGATTCGCGAGACTTGCACAACTGCGTACGGTAATGGCTGCACGAAAAGACGGATGTCGGCATGCAGACGAAAATGCATGAAGGTCGTAAATCCGTTGTTGTACAATTACATCGAAGCGGCCATTTCTTGGTCTGCCGCTGGTTCGGAGACCAAAGAAAGGAACAAGGCTCGACTCGCTTGACCACAGTCAAGGCTTTTGTACAACATGATAGAGTGAGGCTGTAATACGACGCCGCTGGACGATCTATATATAAGCCAAGGCTTCCGTGGCATTCCTCTCAAACACGCGGGCGATCTGAGCAATCCATGAAGGTTGAGGATTAATGTATGAAACGTCAACGTACATTACATGCTCATATCCGTGTCTACATCTCTCAACAAAAACTTGCCGGCGTCTACGAGCCTTTGGCGACACGGGCATAGCCTACAAGCCAATTTATGTCGAACATGCCCAGCGAAGGACCACCCTGTGCATCGAATTACAACAAAGCCTATGCGAGCCATGTCACCAAGTCGCCAACGCACTGCTCTCTTTGCACAGATACGACCGACGCTCATGCTTCCACACTGCACGCACCCGGCTTGCAAGTTTTTCGAAGACTGCCAATCTGCGTTGAGGCACGCTACATAGGTACTACCTTTGTCCGCCCCAATGGCTCGCCGGGAAGTCCTTACACAGTTATGGGGCGTTCTGTACCAAGGCAACCGCCAAGACCTTGATCAGTTTCAAGCTCGAGCCTTCACAAGGTCAAGGGGAAGTCATAAAGCAGTCGTGCCCACCAACGTATGCTAGAAACGACCTCATGGATCATTCATGTCATCGTTTGAATGCTACCGATGCTCTATCCACATGAGCGTGAGCTTTTTGCTGCTCCATGCCTTATGACATTTGTTAGAGTTTCCTTAGGTCTCCCAGCTCCACAGGCAGGCAGGCCACTCTACTGCATGCCCAACTTTCCGGAAGCCAATCTCCTTTACCAAAGCTTCTTCCAACGCTGACCTCCACAGGTCAAAGCAGGATTGAAAGCAGCCCAGTTCCTTCAAGAGCCACCAACCTAGCACACACCATGCGTCTTTCCATGCTTACCCTGCAAACTATGATTCTCGTCCTTGTAGTGAGTATTGGTAGTGTGCCTCCTTGTCCTCGTAGCATTACGCTTGATATGCTCCGTGTGCTCCTCCACCTTGCCGGCAGCCTCCACCTTCTTCAACTCGTCAAACGCCAACTTGATATCCGCAATCAATGCATCACAACGGCTCCTCGAGAAGTCCTCACGAACAACAACGCGCATCATCTTCAACTTGTTGGCGTTGGGCGCCATGGTATAAGCAGGGACGACCCAGCCGCGCTCACGGAGCTGGTGCGCGATGGCGAACTCGTCGAACTTGTGGCCATCCTCAGGGTTTAAGCGGAAAGCCACGAGCGGGAGGCCAGTACCGCGAGTCTTCGACATCAGCACGAAGCCCATCTTCTGCACGGCTGCGGCCAGATAGTCCGCAGTACGGGTGAGGTTGAGCATGATGCTGCGGTAGCCACGTTTTCCGAGGCGGATGAGCTGGTAGTATTGGCCAATGACTTGGGAGGCTCCGCGAGAGAAGTTGAGGGTGAAGGAGGCCTGATCCGCACCGAGATAGTTGATGTTAAATATGAGCTCTGTGATCAAGATTAGTATGAATGTAGGCATGAAACCTATACGCCTTGGACCTACCTTTGGGCAAGAATTCTGGATCACGCCAGACGACCCAGCCAACACCTGGGTAGACAAGACCGTACTTGTGCCCAGACACGTTGATGGACACCACCTTCTCCAGGCGGAAGTCCCAAACAAGGTTCGGGTTGACGAACGGAGCCACAAAGCCACCAGAGGCTGCGTCGACGTGGATCGGGCAGTCAATGCCCCTCTCAACGAGCAAGTCATTGATCGCCTTGGTGTCCTCATACTCTCCAGTGTACGTGGTGCCCAAGATCGAGCAAATGCCAATCGTGTTCTCATCAATCAAATCCACCGCCTGCTCAGGGTCGATCACGTATCGGTCTTCGCTGCAGTAGACATACTTCTCCTCCACATCAAAGTACCGAGCGGCCTTCTCCCAGCACACCTGCACAGCCGAGTTCATGATGATGTTCGGGCGGCTGTAGTCCTTACCCTCAGCCTTGCGCTTGTTCTGCCAGCGCTTCTTCATGGCCAACGTGGCCAACATGATGGCTTCGGAAGAGCCAATGGTGCTGGTACCCATGGCATTGGTGTTCTCGTCGTGGGTGGGAATGTTGAACAGGCGTGCGATCATGGACACGCAGCGATTCTGGATATCGGCGGACACGGGGTATTCCTCGTAGTCGATGAAGTTCTTGCTGAAGGCTTCGACCATGAGCTTCTCGGCCTCATCTTCCATGTAGGTGGTGACGAAGGAGGCGAGGCTGTCTCTTGTCAGTGCTCCGTACTTCTTCAACTGTTCGAAGATATACATACTTCAGCGTGGGCGTTCCGTCCAGCGTCAAGTCGTCCTTGATCATGCGGTAGGCGACCTCACGCGGCATCTCCTCATCGGGCATCTCGTGCCTTGGCAAATCCGCCGCAGCATAGCGGGAGCCGTAGACGCTGGCGGTGAACTCATTCTCGCCAAAACCCTGCGGCCCAAGGTCGAGATTCTCGAGCCCTGGGAGCGTCTGGTTGTCGCTGATCTCCTTGTCGGTAGCGATTTGACCCAGATGCACCATCTTGGCGGTGTCTTTCTCTTTTGGAGGGGACTAGGTTAGGTGTTCCAGTAGGGCGAGGAGGCGTCAATGTCGATGTCCTCCAAGTACTGCTGTCACGCGCTCACTGGATGCAGCTCAAAAATACCTGCCTAGCTATGGAAGTGAGGGTAGGGTGGTGTGTGGGGCAAGAAAAAGGGTGGTGTGTGGGGGAAGAAAAGAAAGGGAGCTCTCGTGCACTTATTTAGGAACCATCCCACTAACCAACATCGCCGCTTCCTGTTTATTGGCAAGCCAGCTTGCACAGCTCCTGCACAGCAACTGCAATCATGCCGCCGCATTGCTGCGTTCCTGCTGTTCCGGACCAATTGCTTCTGCGCCTAGCGGCCAATGGTGCCCCGCCAACGCAACGCAACGTGCCGATGACGTCGATCCCAAGCGGCCGGTCTAGGCTAGCGGCCCGAATTCGCGTTTGCTTGGCTAAGCTTGACCCCCAGCTAACGCCGCTCTGCTGGAATCCAGTTTGCATGTGACAGGGTTTGTTTCAGGACGGTGCGAATGGATGTGATAATGTCTCTTGAAACGCGGCGGTGGACGAATCAGCTGAGAGGATGGTGCCAGCGCAAGCGGGGCTGTGCATTTCGTGTGTGGTTTCACAAGTACATCTATGCGTAATTGCGGCAGCCTAGACACCGCTCTACAATGCCTGCAGGTGCTGCTGTCGAGAAGAAGCCCATCTCTCATAACCACTTTTGGGGACCTTCATGCCGTCATGCACAACGTTCCTCGTCACCCTCCTCACTGGTGTCATCATGTCCCAGTAGACATCACATCTACTTGAAAACCTTGCCATCAGCCCACTCGTAGGCCTTGCCATTGACAGTAACCGGCCTGTCCCACGCCCACTGGTCGTTGACAAACTCACGATCCTCCTCCTTGCTCGGGTCAAGCTTGGTGAACGAGTAGGACTCGTAGTCAGGGGCCACGTCGAAGGCTGGAAGGGCGTCCTGGCCACGGACGACGAAGGCGCCCTGCACGACGGAGTCGTTCGTCTGACCGTAAACAGACGCAGCACCGAAGATGTACTTGCGCGAAGCCTCGAGGCGAGCGAAGAAGCCGCCAATGAGGTTCGAGGTCATGAAGGTCATGGTGAGCTCGTCATTGTACTTGTAGTCGACGCGCCAGATGGAGTACTCGTCGAATTTGCAGTTCTCCCAGAACCTTTGCTCAAGTCAGTGGCTGTCGAAAGGAAAATTGGAAGGAGGCTGGACTCACCATGGAAGAGCGACCTCACGGGTCTCCTCGTTCGAGTACTTCCTCTTCCAGTCGTCGAGGACAAAGGTAGGCCTGTCCAGAGCCTCAAGAGGGTGCTTTGGCTTTGGCGCAGGCTTGTCCTCCTCCTCCTCGTCATCCGCCGGCTTAGCAGCCTGCTTGGGCTGCTCCTTCGCCGCGGGCTTAGCCTCCTTTGGCTTCTCCTCCTTCTTTGGCGGCACGTTGGGGATGGCCTGCTCAATCAAGGTGAACTTATCGGCAACAGCGGAGTAAATATCCTGGTGGTAGACGGTCTCGTACCACCGAGTGACGCTCGGGTGCTCGGCCCTCCATGCCTTGTCGAAGAAGAATTGAAAGCCGCGAGAAACGATGCTGACAGCGAAGAGATCAGCAAGCGTGAGGCGCTCACCGACGAGGTATGTGTTGACGAGGAGATGGTCCTCAAGGACCTTAATAGCGGCCTCGGTGGCCTTCTTGCTGTCCTCAACGTTCTTCTTGTTATAAGGGTCACGGCCGATCAGAGGGCGGAACCAGCCACCAAGGGCTGGGAGGACCTCGGAGTTGGAGAAGGACAGCCAGCGGAGGATAGCCGCGTAGTCTTGCTTCGTCTTGCCGAGGAGGGTGGTCTTCTCATTCTGGGAGGTGACTGAAAGTATGTCAGCATACGCTCGGGCTGAGATACAATACAGACAAAAGCGGAACGATCGAAGGGCATATCAGAGTGTGAATAATTTCTCAACAGTAATCTTCAGACAGGGATAACTGTAATTGTAATGATCTTTCATCATTGCATTGGGCGTGATGCCGATGCGCGCAGGAAAAAAATGATCACTCACTGTAGATGGCAATGGCAATGCACTCGGAGAGGATGTAGCCATCGGTGCCCTCAAATGTTGGGACCTTGCCCAGCTTGTTCAGCTTTCTGTAGTCATCGCTGACACCCTTAGCGGGCTCGGTGTGAACCTGCTCGAGCTCGAGGCTGTTGGCCTTGGCGACGGCGAGGATAGCAGTGGTACGCGGGTTACCCTGCGCAGGATCAAGACGTCAGCGCATGATCGTCACGGCAGTTTGCACATGTTTCGCGGTAGCACATCAAGGGCGGTGGGGCAGACGAGGAAACAGCTTGCGTTTCCTGGCCAGTCCAGAGGTAACATACCGGGTAGGAGTAGATCTTGCCGAACGGTGCCATGATGTTTGCCTCTGTATTGCTCGTGTGTCTGGAGTGCGCCTTCGTTGGCTGTTCAAGAGCTGTATGGTTGCGTGGCAGAGATTTTTGTGGTGACTGGAAGGAGAGCTTTGGGATGGGGATTTTTGGCGGGCTCGCCTCTCCCAGCATCGCGGCGAAACGTCTCCCCGACAACGTCTTCTCCTTCCAGTAAGCGCATGACAGTCAGTTCAGTCCTCGAACGTTCAGTACCGCGAGAGCAGCGCATTGAACTGCGCCATTGCATTTGAGGAGAAGAGATGTGGCGGTAGGCACAGCAAGCAGGAAGGAGATCAGGCACTGGAGGCTGTAGCAATGGAGACAAGGATTCTGAGAGCAGGCCGCCGAGCCATGGCTGCATGCCCACGAGCGCTCCGCTCAAAGCGCTGCTACGCAACAGCACAAGACGAGATTCGAGCCGCGCCACCCATCCGCTTCAACAACGACGCCAACCAATTCTCCCGCCCTCGAGCCGAATTCATCAACGACGACCACGCCCCCTCCCGAAGATCACGAGGCGGCAATAACAAGAACAACGACGAAATCGATTACCTCCGCCTCCTCCGCCGCGTACGAATAGTCCCGGCCTCACCCTCCTACTTCACCGCGACCCCGAAATATATCGACGACCTCCTCTTCCTCTCCTCCATCCTCCGGCGCCATGAACTCCTGCCCGTCCTCCCGTCCGGCACAGCACCACGAGTAGCCTGGAAAAGCCTGCTGCAGTACAAAACCGAACTAGCCGAGCCCATCCGCGCAAAGGCCTACTCCGCTCTCGTCAAGATCCTGCGCAGACTAAACTTCATTCACCCGGCTTTGATGCCCGATGAGGTTAAGGAAGCACTAGAGAAATTCAAGCGCGACATCCAACCCTATCTCAACCGACCGAAGCCTCTAGTCGTAGACCAGTACGGCGTCGTGCGCGCGGTAGGGCGGAGAAAGAGCAGCAAAGCCATCGTCGCTCTGGTGGAAGGTGAAGGCGAGGCGTTGATCAACGAGAGGAAATTGAGCGACTACTTTGGCCGTGTGCATGATAGGGAGAGTGCGGTGTGGGCTTTGAAGGCGACGGGCAGGTTAGACAAGTATAATGTCTGGGCGCTTGTGAAGGGAGGTGGCACGACGGGGCAAGCGGAGGCGATCACGTTGGCGGTTGCGAAGGCGCTATTGGCGCATGAGCCTGATTTGAAGCCTGCCTTGAGGCGAGGTACGTATTCCTTCCCCCGAGATCTCAATCATTTGACTTTGCTGACTGACGCTCATTTTTGCAGCTGGCGTGGTATCACGCGACCCTCGATCCGTCGAAAGGAAGAAACCCGGCAAGCTCAAGGCCAGGAAGATGCCGGCTTGGGTCAAGCGTTGAGCGCACGTATCTCAAATCCTTCACGTATCATTGTACAGCGAGTTCCAAGTTGGAGTGACTGCCTCGTGCCGTCATGTCATGTTCGTGTACTTTACATATTTACATCCGACTGCCGGCGTGTGCTACGCTTTCCAGGACTCCAGAATATGTCTGGATGCTGTTTCCCTCCTGTTGTGACCGTCCCGCTATGCTGTACTAATCTCAACAAACGATTGAAGCTAGTTGTACAGCTCGCACACGCGAGACTAATTATGGGCTTTCTGGCATCAGGCCTGAATTGACTCTTTTACCAAAATCATCCCACAATAATACTTTTATCGACAATGCTTATTTCTTTCTTACAGGTCCACTTTACAGATGTCCTTAATACTGATCCGGCCGCTCCCACCATTGCTTGGGGCAGGGCTCACACTCGGTTGTCCTTGCGAGGGCGCTGGCGCCTGGAGCCCTGGTGGGTTTTGCAGTTGTGGTGGTGGAGGATACCCACTCTGCTGGCTGATGGGTGGTAAGTGGTGTCCAGCATATGAACTCGGCGAAGGCTGCTGTTGCGGCGGCGGAGGTGCTTGCATTTGCACCGGCGAAGGCTGCTGTTGCGGCGGCGGAGGTGCTTGCATTTGCACCGGCGGCGGTGCTGGCGCAAGTGGTGGTAGTCCCAGTGATTGAGACTGCTGTAGAAGCGATTCGAGAGTGCGTTGAATATGCTCCCAGCCGCCCCAACTTTCCATCTCTTGCTGAGTGAGCGATGCGCTCCCGATGTGCGGTCCATCCATGAAATTGGCAGAACATGGCGTTGAGGAGCGTGGAGTAAAGCCGTTCGCGCTGCTCGAGCCTGAAAGGCTTGCACTCGTCTCACTTCCTGTCCATGCCCAGGCTTCCTCAGCACACCCTTGCATGTCGCCACTGACGTATGCCAACATCTCCTCGTCAGCTTCTAGATCCTGCGGCTGAGCGCCAGCTCGTAGACGCACGATCAATTGGTCCAGGAAAAATGCTAGATTTCGGCCACATGCAATATTGCTTTTCCTCAAATCTCCCACGGCTGCCGATGCCTGCACCAGCGTCAACGCCGCAGCAAACTCTAATTGTAAACACAAAACCAATGTGCAGCGCCAGATATGCGAACACCAAAATGCTGGAGCCATAGTCCGCAGTCGAGCGGCCCAGTTGGCCATATGCGAGGGGGAGTAGTATCCGGGTCCTGAAGGACTGGAGCTGTGTTGCATAGATCGCTGCACGTATTGGGCAGTATCCTTTGCCACGCTTACACACCTGTCTAACGCATCCCGTCTGTCGCTCATTTTGCAGGCCGTGGACAGGTTATGCCGGTATAAGAAGAATCGTATGGTCTGCAAAGCGCAAGCTGCTGTCAAAAGACGCGGATCGAGGTATGCCTGGGATTGTATCGGGAAAGGCTCGGGATAGGAATTCATGATGCTGCGAAAGTGCTCATCATAGGTGCTGAGCGTTGCTGCGGCTATGGTGCGTGACTTGAGCGACTTCTTCAGTTGTGCTGTAGTACGAACAATTGGGATGACTGCAACCAAGCCATTCGGTGCCATTTGGCCGGGTTGCGGACCCACAATGCCAGTCGGTCGTATGCAGTCGTCGTTTACAGGTGTAGGCTCGCTGACGTCGCAATCGTCGTCGTCGATCTGGAGTGGGCGGCCTATCTCGAGAGAACAAATGCTAGGAATAGTCAGTTGGAAGGCTTTCAAAGGACTTCAGCTTCCTCACCGATCCCAGTTGTATACGCTCCACCAGACTCGTCGCCTCATTTCACCCTCCATCGGTGGACAGGAGTCCCGATCGGTATGCAGACCTACGTCCTGTGCAGCACGGACGGCGGCACCCAACCACATCCAGCCTGGCGACTTTTGATTGACCTCCATGAAGTAAATACTGACAAGTAGGGCGGTGCGTGCGTGGTCAACGGTGAGCTCATCAGACCACGTGTTGAGGCTCCTGATGCATGTGTCCAAGTATCCTGCACCATCTCCATCTTGGACCGAACCATTAGGCTGCGGGTCCATAAGCGTGCCACAAGCCAACACCGCAAAGAACAGAGCAACCCAAATATGCTGGGACTGCGCGAAAGTGCCGGCACGGTACACAGACTCGTACTCCTGCACAAAGCTTGGCCAATGTAACATTGGTGCATAAACGTGCACTGATCCGTGATAGTGGGAGAGCAATCGATCCGCAGCTTGTTTCGGTGGTAATGGCTGGTTGGCATGAGGCCACAATGGCTGAGCTCCGGTCTGCTTATATGTCGGTGGAGGTCTAAAAAGGCCGCGGCCGTAGTGCCGAAGATTCCTTCTGACATCTTCGAAGCCGTCCATGGCAGGTGGTCCTTGACGTCGTTCTCTTGTGGTAGCTTCCGGCAGCTGTAAAGTCGCTACATTGATCGTGTTACCATCGAACTCAGAGGATTGGCCATCCTGGAGCATAGTCCGCAAGGAATTGATCTGAGCCCTTGCAATTGACAGCTGCTTCTCCAAGTCTTGGACCTGCTTGATAGAAGACATCCTGCGGTTGGTCTCCTTGGTGAATTGGCATTTTACGCCACGGCTCGAGCACTCGGAGCAGCTCGATGTGTCTGTCGCATCACACTTGACTTTACGCTCTCTGCATGCGTCGCAACTGGGATCTT
This sequence comes from Teratosphaeria nubilosa, assembly GCA_010093825.1. Classification (NCBI taxonomy): domain Eukaryota; kingdom Fungi; phylum Ascomycota; class Dothideomycetes; order Mycosphaerellales; family Teratosphaeriaceae; genus Teratosphaeria; species Teratosphaeria nubilosa. Next base: position 35,265 of record ML995938.1, read on the forward strand.
TGCGGCGCTGGCGATATGCTCTCTTCTGCGCATTCAATGCCGCAGCCGAAGAATGATGCGGAGACATCCCGGGTGTCGACATGACTGAGTCGCTGGTGAGGTAGCCTTCTTGCATCATGACGGGATGTCCGGAGGAAGGCCCAGCCATGCTGGGAAAGCCGTACGGCTGCGACATTCCATTCGCGTGCGGAGCGTTATTTGGAGGAGCCGGCGAGCGGATGCCGTCGGCCGGTTGTGACCGAGGAGTGTTGGCGTAGGCTGATGACGAAGGCATTGTAGTGGCAGGTGAGGCGTGAGCAGGTAGCGGAGGCTCATGTGGTGCCCCATTGCCTCGAACAGGACACGGAGCAGGCTGTACGGGCGGGCCGACAGCATCCATCATGGGCTGTGGTTAAGCGGTGTGCCCCGGCGGAAGGTGTAGAGGATCCTTGCCAGCACGCGGTAGAATTGTTGTCCGAAGGAATGTCGAATGATGGAAGGGCAGCAAGACTGATCTGTGCGTATCAGACGAGGTCAACTCACGTGGATGGACCTCGGAAAAATGGTACCGGAGACTGAACGAGCCAGCTTGAGGTCAGCGACGGCTAGGACGACGACGAAAAGCCGTTAGACGCTTGCGACAACGCACCCGCAGCGTGACTTTCCTTAAAATCCACAAGATGCGCGCAAAGAACGCCACGCGCCGGGACGGATGTATGCAGGTGTTGTTAGTCGTGCCTCTGCGCAGCTACTTTTTTTCTTTGCACCAGCGCACGGGGCACGGTCTCCCGGAGCCCCAATGGCCTGCTGCTCGTCGACGCAAGGATCCCGGCAGCCACGACGGCGCCGCGACGGTGATGGTGGTGAGAAGCCGAGGGGACTGCTTGCTCGTTGAGCGACGACGGCCGGCGCACCGCAAGGGATGTCGCGACGATCTTGCGTGTTGGAGCCGCTTGCGTTGGCTAAGGCAGCTTTAACTTTTAGCTCTTTGCGCGAGCACCCCGTTTTCAGGTACCTTGACCTTGCGGAGACATGTGGGAATTAAAGACGAGCCGGAAAGCTTACACGCTGCCCGAACTCTCGATGACAGGAGCGAGTACATCTGCGTGTTGCACCGTCCGTCTGCAGCGGTTGCGTAGCATCAAGAGACCACTACTGCTTGCTTTACATGTACCTATCTATGGCAACTGACGGCCACCGAACCAAGCCCTTTGCGGGCCACTGGCCACTGGCATCTCCTCCGGCGCCGGGCGTCCACCCGGCAATCAGGACGCGCGCGCCGATCCCGCTGAACGACAAACGATGCCTGCAGGCTAATGCTGACCTGCGCAATGCGTCGATCGCCGTGTACCTGCGCAATGCTGGCGTTGAGGCAGGTTATTTCAAATGTCATCCCCGAACTTCGCCTTTGCCATCGAACGAGCACCACCAGATCGCCATCACCTCCGGACCCGTCGCTTGATTCCTGAAGTTCGAGATGCCACGCTAGAAGCAAGCATCCGGAAGCCGCCGTCTTCTCGAAGATCTCTTGCCGGCCTCGCACCGCTTCGGATGCAGGACGCTGCTAAAAGACCCGGTTTGCGCCACCCAAGGCTCGCTTGCAAATGACACGGCAGAAGTAACCATTTTGCGTAGCCCCAAACCTGGCCGTGAACGTATCGGCTTGCTTCCAGCTCGAATGGGTACTTCCAGCCTCGGCTGACGGGCGGGCCATGTGGTCTTGCAGCAATCACCTTCCCCTTCGAGGGCGCGCGTTGCACATCACCATCCTCACCAAATCAGCAACCCGTCCTCCCCCTGGCCGTGCTGCAACTGCCGAGTTTCAGATCGTCGGAATTCTGGACGACGAATCCTTGATCAACGTGCTGCTCTGACGTGTGGGTTGAGGACGGCTGGAGCCTGAGGTAGCTCTTCGCATGGATAAGGGCGCACTTTGCTTGCCGGCAGAAAGCGGGCTGCACGGCTCGTCTTCCGCTGTTAGCAGCGTCGTACCAATCGACACGCATGAGTCACATGACTGTGCCTGCTATTCGGTTCCGCGGACGTTTTCTTGACCCTGTGCGACACATCGCTGATCGCGAACGCATTGATGAACCCAAAGCCACATGACAATTCGCAAGCAGCTTTGTACACATGTACCTGAGGTTATTCCCTGGCGACGCGGATTCGTTTACTGGCGATCCGCGTGGGCAGATCGTCAGCCTTATCGACAATGTAACGTCGCTGACCAATTTGAAATATGTTTCCCTGCCTACTAGCTTCCCAGGCTTGCTTCAGACGCCGTTCGTCGAAGCTCCCTGTCACAGACTCAGTGCACCTCAAATTCTTGCCCCGGGACTGCTTGTAGATCATGCGGGACACACGGAGTCTCGATGATGATAATAAGGGCGAGGCGCTCCGCCACCAGGCCGTAACCAGCCTGCACGCGGGTGTACGTCCTCGGTGCTCCACCGGCCCATTTGGCTGAACGTTCAGGCGATACTTGCGATTCTCCACACGAACGGCCCGAATGTCTCCAGGAACCGACGATATCATACCTCATAGGCACTCACGAATCACAACCACACAGCTCCGCCTCAAGACCCATAGACGCTCGCGCGTGACCTTTCGTCCGTTGCCGAGTTTGGGCACATATCAGGCCCAAGTGTATGGATTCTGGCCTTTTGGCGCTATACGCAGATTGACGGATCAACCTGCTTGATACCGTTCTTAGGTGCAATGATGTGGGTGCCCGCTGGTGCACACTTGTCCTCCCACGCCGCCATCCTATCACTGCCGGGGCTTCAATGCGCCAACACGGTTTCGCTATAGACGACAAGACTCATGAGTAAAGACATTAGTATTACCAGGAAATCTACCTAACAGTCGGTCGGCTCCGAGATGAGCTAGCGTAGCAGTCTCTGTGCAGGAAACAGATGACCCGCAACAATTATCTTCTCCCTTCTTTTGCTTCGTGTGATAGACGACTCTTCACACTGAGGTTTGACCGGCTTTCCAGCATCTCTTTGTCTGGACTTCGAAGATGTGCCAAGGCTCAATGCATGACCTCCTGCGGTCACTTCCTAAATGCGAGCATCACATGCGTGAGCGATCCGATACGTAAGAGCTTGGGTTGGAATAACAGACTAACGTCAATTCGGTCCGATGCAGACTTGGAAGGTGCCTTGACACCACACGTGCTATTCCAGCTCGCGAAGAAGAATGGAAGAGCATTGCCAACGGACGATCCAGCATTTCAGACTCCCAACACGTTGGTGGAGCGCTACAATCAGTTCCAATCACTCGATGACTTCTTACACTACTACTACATTGGGATGGGCGTCCTGGTCGACGCATCAGACTTTGAGGCCTTGGCGAATGACTACTTCGAACATGCTGCCGCCGACGGCGTCGCGCATGCGGAAGTCTTCTTCGATCCTCAGGCTCACTTGTCGCGCGGCGTGACGTACGACACTGTGCTCTCAGGCTTCACGGTGGCGCAGCAGAAAGCCCAGGCGCAATTTGGCATCACTAGCGAATTGATATGTTGCTTCCTGCGGCATCTTCCGGCCTCGGAATGCCTCCAGACCTTTGAGCAACCCGAGGTCCAGCAGAGCTTGACCAATGGCAAGGTTATTGGGATCGGGCTAGATTCGAGTGAAGCTTCATTTCCTCCTGAGGTGCGCTGTCTCTTTTCGTCTTCCAAAGCATGGTCTATGCCATGCCCTGCTCGGCTGACTCCGTGTTGTACATGACATGCGGACGTCATCGGTGTTTTGAGGCATTTACCTTTGATATGCTGAACTGATGTGTCGTACAGCTGTTCCAACAAATCTACGATCAAGCCGGGAACATGGGCGTGAAGCGAACTGCACATGCTGGCGAGGAGGGTCCGGCAGACTTCATCCGAAGCGCCCTTGACAATCTGCATGTCGACCGTATTGACCACGGCATACGCCTCGCCGAGGACTCCTTACTCCTCAGCCGCGTTGCGCAAGAAGGCATCCTGCTTTCCGTCTGTCCGGTCAGCAACGTCTTCTTGCGTTGCGTCACTTCAGTGGCGGAGCTACCGATCCGGCAATTTCTGAATCTTGGTGTGCATTTCTCGATCAATAGCGATGATCCTGCATACTTCGGCGGCAACTACATCCTGGACAATTACTGCACCGTGCAGGATGCATTTCATCTGACGGTCCAAGATTGGACCAGGGTCTGCGAGGTTAGTATTCGCGGCAGTTGGTGTTCGGGAGACAGGAAGAGTGAGATGATTGCCAAGCTCAAGAGAGTGGTTGAGGTCTGGAAGACATCCCAGTCGGCACGAGCATGAATTTAGGCAAATCGCTATGTTACAGTCAAGGCCAGCGGGTCCTTCTCGGATTCCATGGCGTAAAAGCAGTGCACGTGCGAGATGTCGGCTCAGCCCTGTGAGATACGAGATTTGGGTAACCCGCAGATAACCTTATGGTAAGCCAGAAGATCATCCGCCGGCTAATGTCGAGTACATAGCGGCAGTCATGAACACCGCCCTCTCCCAAGCGTCATCGTCCTGCAGCCTCACAACCACCGGAGAGACCCGGCCATCCGGCAAACCAGGGCAGCAAAGATGACCCACTTTGATTGTTTCTTGGTAGTGCCTGCAACACCGGGTCAAGATATGAGGCTCCATTTTTATTTGTTGGGAGTGCCTGCAATATCAGGTCGAGATATGAGGCCCAATTTTTAGTCTTCATTGGGACTTGGAAGGCTCGAATCACCTGGTTCGTAATCAACACCACCTGTTAGTGGACTGCCAATGATGGAGGTGACCGTTGGGTATTTGCGTGGAGTGATGCATACTCCATGGTTCATAAACAGCCTGATTTACAGTGTAGGCGGCTAGGTCCGCTCTCAGTTTCTTATGTATCCGCAAGCTGTCGTGCATGCTCATTCATCGATTGGGCACATGAGCGCACAGACCATATAAGCTCTTGACATGGCCAGATGTGAAGATAGCCCAAAGATCTTGCACGCTCCCATTCACAGGCTTCCCCATAGGCTATTACCTCTCCTTTCGCCTCGTATGTATTGTACACCGCCCGTGGTATTCATGTCGGACTCGACATGGCCCGAAAACCGCTCTTTTGAATGCCTATACCAGACCCACATTCGCATCCATATCCGCTCCTACGGCATGCCCTTCTTTTGACGCCAGATCACCCATCGCTTGCAAATGCTTCCCTCGCGCCCATGGCATATTCGTCGTCATCGTCGTAAATGATGGGGTATTAAAGGAAATGAAAAAGAAATTGATTCAAGAGTCCAGGTCCATCGACGCATGAAGATGGTGTTTGTAGAACCGGAATGTTCAAGCCTGGCGTGATGTTACTGCCGATACCTAGACGGATCGGCCTCCGGATGGTTCCTGGAGAAGACTCAGCCACGATCGATCCTTCAGGTGAACACAGTACTCGGTACGAACCCTGTCCTGAAGCTGCCCATCGACATTGGCCTGTACACGCCTGTTCCGTCCTGCGTAACGAAGGACTGCGGCGGGAAGCCTGGCGAAGGCATGGCGCCCCAGGACTGCGTTCCGTACGAGAAAGAAGCCTGCGCGGGCGGGACTTCTAGATATGACGATCCCGCAGTAGATGCAGGCGGCATGCTGTAGTGCGGCGTTGAGGGTGTGAAAGCCGGAGAAAGATTGCCAATGGAGGTATAGGTGAAGGTATCAGGGTCCACAGGCAGCATGGAATTCTGTGGCTGGATAGTGGACTGCCGCCATTGAAGGGTCATGTTTCGATAGTGAAGAGCGGTTTGACGCGGCCAACCCATAATGGTCGAGATTTCTCTGGAAGTCGATGTATGCCCCTGTCCCGAAGCCATGGCTTCTGTCACGCTGAGGATGGCTTCGAGGGGAGCCAAGGCCATCGCAGAACAGAAAGAAGCGCCTAGGTCGGGAAACAGGGGCTCCAAGCTTAGGGCGGTTGCGTAGAAATGTGCGATGGTCATGATCGCCGGACCTTGACCTCCTGGGCGCTGGAGTAGCGAGATCGGTACCCAGAATAACCACTTCCTCAGCTGATATAAGCAGTTGAACTGTTCTTCAGGCGGCTGTACCTGATTCAAAACCTGAAGCTGCTGTATATATGCAAGTAGCTGATTTACCCAGCTGAGCTCCAGCTCGTGTCCGAACAATGTCATTTGCAATCGTTGGAGAGAGTATTGTGTGTTCTGCAGGATGGCCATGCGCTCCGAGGGATCGATCGGCGCGGCTTTACGCGAGCCGTCGCGGAGTGCTACTGCGAGCATGTCTTCCTCGGCGATGAACTCGGCGAAGATGGACTCGTGTTTCCACGACTGCATCGCAGCCAGTACCTAGTGGTCGCCACGTCAGCATCGCGTATGCTTGGTTTGGACAAGTCTTAGTGCATACTGATTGTATACCTGCGTGTAAGGAAGACCAACTTCGCCTGCCAAAGACATCAGCAACAATTCATTAAACACCATTTGGGCTTGGCTCACCAATCTGTGGCCTGCCATAGTAGCAAGACTGATGCTGCAAGAATCGCATCCGCATTTGCATGAGAAAATGAGCCGATGGCCTCATGCAGGCCACGCAAAGCGATCGCGCCGTGCTGTAGGTACAAATTTCTCGTTTCCTTCGACGACGTGACCCAGGCCAGATGGTTCGCCGAGAATGAGAGCAATGCGTGCATCACGTACGGATAACCAGACGCGATGCTTAGAAATCTGAGCACGGAAGTCAGTCGTGGACCTTCGAGAACGGCCCACCCGAAACTTACTTTGGCATCTTCTGTGTCCAGACTGAGAGATTCGTGATTCCTTTCAGCAAGAGATCGTTCGAGACGGAAGATAAGTGGTGTATGAGTCGTAGATCATTTTTGGACAGGTTCTGCGCCTGAGGGTACGGATACACGCCAAGCTCTGGGTAAGGGAATGAACCACTCTGCGCCCAATCATCCAGCCGTTGCTCGGTGCCAGGTGTCAACGCGATCGATTGCTGCTCTGGACTGTGTTGACTCTCGGTGTCGGAGCCCATGGTTTCCATGTAGTCACATCGGACCTGATGTTTTGTACAATTCTTGCTGTCCAACGGTCAGATCTGGAAGGGAAGGGGGCGGGGGGGAGAACATGACGCTCGCCTACCATTGTGGAAATGTCTCGTCGCACCGAATATGTCGTCTTTTGCAAGTCTTGCATCCTTTGCGACTTTTGGTATGACTGCGTCGGGATGGCCCAGCACCAGAACCAGCCATGTTGGCGTGCGATCCGCGCGAACACCGGTAAGGATAGTCGCAGAATCTCACGTTGTCCGGCAACCAGCTGGATTGGATCACAGCGGGGACAGGGTTTATGGGTCCTTTCTGTGTGCTGAGCTGAGGTCGAGATTGTCCGTGATTGAGATGTGTTTGGCTGATCGGTGGGTTCAAGGGAGCGTTGGCCTGTATCTTCGTAGACGGTCGCAATTGTCCGGTGATATGTAACGAGTGTGATCGCAAGACGAATCGAAAAATCCAAAGCGAGTGTGGTAGACTTTTTCAGCAGCTGGGCCGAATGGAGGCTGAATAGCTCTGGGTATCGTGAGCCCTGAGAGAAGAATACCTGGACTGGCGTACAGACGAACTGAAGGGTAGTATTCTGCCTAATACTGCAATGGTAAGGCTCTTGAAATAGACGTAGGTAGCCCTGCTCGGCCGGTGCCTGTTAGTCCTGTCTCTGGCAAAATAAGCGTGACCTATGGTTCCAGTTAGGGCCCTCGTACTTATTACGTAGGGCATGCAGCAGCAGCAGCAGCAGCAGCAGCAAGCGGAAGAGGTTTCCGTCTGAGAGAAGCTTCCACCGCACATACATCTCTCATGGACAGCGCTCGGACGTCGATGCGCTAGAGTGACAGGCCGGCCGGTTAGAGCAAAGGCCCAGAGAGCCGGCACAAAGCTTCCCTGACCACTGGCAGCGGCTGTCTAACGGCCCGCGACATGTCAAGGCAGCATGGGAGCAGGCGGCGGCCCAAAATGGGGTTCAGACGCCCAAGATAGCATGTGGCCCAGGTGGAAAGTAGGTGAGATATTCGCCATGGGAGGATCCTGCAATGGTGCTGCCGGATGCTTAGTTCCGCCTCTATTCCAGGCTGGAAACCGATGGGTTCCTCGCAGCTCGGGTAGATCTGCAGGAACTTCGCATGTCCGGGTGCTGTGTGGTCATGTACTAGCGACTTGGCGACGTGCCCACGGTGCCTGGGAGGCCGAAAGCCTCCTGTGCTCAGCCTCTCTGTGCGACCGACCCGAGGGTGAACCCAAGATGGCTCGGGCGGTCAGCACCGTGCCCTCCAAGCTGCGTTGTCGCAGGACGGGCGACATCAGACGTTACATCTGATGGTTCCCACCCATGCCGATTGAACCACACGTCGCACAGTCACGAGTGATCAATTGCGGAGCGACTAGCGATACTAGCGCCACTGCTATTAATACACGTATATGCTCGCCCTGCAGCAGCGAGGTGGACGATCGTCCATCGTCGAGTGCAGCCCGATATGATGGTCGTTGCAGGCGAGGGAGGATGATTCCTCCCGTCTGTGAGACACGTGCCTCCCGCTTGAACGATCCCCGTGAACATGGCCACCATCGCGGAAATTAGCTGCGCGCCGAAGGGACAACAAGGGCACGCGGCGTCCGCGGGTCAATCATCGCGGGGGCAGAAAGTGGACAGGACAGGACGGGACGGGACAGGACATGACAGGACGGGATAGGACGGCGACCGTGGCTTGCGGAGCGGAGGCCGCTCTGAATGGTAGTCATGGCCGTCGCTTGGGTGGCAGCGAGGTCTGTCACATGTCCGGGGGGTTGGCCAGAAGAACCCTTGTGGACAGGCGGAACTTTACCATTGACTCTTGCCCATCCTTGGCCCGACGCATCATTCAACAAGCATGCAATGCTGCCAGGCCAGAGGCAAGACTCTGGGTTGTCCAGACACCGTGCATGATCCCTCGAGTCGTGCGTCCCACATGGATGGGCCATGGCTTGCAGTCCGGGATGACCGGCGTCACGTCCCCAATGCTCTACCGACGAATAGGCTGTGACATTATATCCCTCACGGTGCCTGCCATATCTTCCAATGTGCACGCGACGATGGCAGCACTGCGAAGAGCGGATGCTAATCGGTCCTGCTGCATGCATGCATGGGATGGGCTCCACCCCCCTCCACGTCGGCAGCTGAGCCTGCATGTGATCTTCGAGAAGTATCGCGGCTTCTGGAAGGCTTGGAGCGAGGGACAAATGCTCCGCCACGATCCCAGCATGCAAAAGCTTGGCTAGCGCCGCTGAGGATCTATTTCAGTGCTCCCGGGCCTCCGGGCTACAGAATGCCGCGGTTGTGCACTCTACAGCGGTGCTGTGCACCTCGCTGTCTCGCGACGCCGTGTGGAGGGCAACCAGTATGTAGTGGCGGCATCGCCCCCAAGCAGACGTCGACGATAACAACAGCCTCGGCATTCCCACCTCAAGCATCACCGTCCTCGACATGCACCAAAGTGGCTAGACGGCTCCAAGTGACGGGCAAGCATGCCATGTCGTGCGTTTATTCGGTGCTCCTCAACCCGCTTCCGACCCGCAGACGCTTACGGGTCCAATGCTCGAGTCTATGCAAGCCCGCTTCGACCTACTGCAAGCGACGAATCGACGACGGACCCTGTGGCCCAAATCGCATTATTCGCGCTGCAATTTGCACTCAAAGTCTCGCTTCGAGGGAGCTTCCGTTTGGATCTACATTCCCAGAGCGGCGGCTGCTGAGATGACAAAGCCCAATAATGTAAGCATCGGCGGGCCTGCTGCGGCCATCCTGCGGACAAAGCGACGTTGAAGCGGTGCCTGGATGCGAAACAGACCGAGCTCTGGCCTCTGGCTTGCAAGTCTGTGAACCACGGAGACGCCGTTACGTCGCAGTGAGACCGTCCACGATCCCTGCACGACAGGATGGACGGCAGATATAGAGTCGCGATCCATGCTCGACAGGCTACGGCGCCATGGCCCATGGCGCCCGGCTAATATGCGTCTTCAGCCTCACAAGTCACGAGAGCATGAAGCAGCGGCCCTCGGCTTGTAGCGAAAGCATGAAGCTGTGCAAATGCTTATTCGGACGCGCGGTCATCCAGACTCAAGCGTTCGGGCTAACAGCACTCTCCGCGCGAGATGGCAAGACTCCACGTGGCCCATCACCGAAGAAATGAGACAGCAGGAGCACTGGTCATGAGGCTTGAGCGCCAGGCCTGGCCAGCGAGGCTGCTCGACCAGAATGATACCCTTGTGCCTGTGACCAGCCGAAGCACATTGAAACTAGCTCGTGGTGCAATCGACAGGCATGTCTCGGGCAGGAAGCCTCATTTATCCCCGATGTCGACATCTGCCTTGGAAGTGTCACAAACCTAGAGGCAGTCGGCGCGAAGTGCGCTAGGGATCTATGTTATGATACAACTGCCGATGTCAAACCACAATGGAGGGGGGGAAATGACTCGATGAGGTCGGGTTTCCATCGGGAGCAGTGCTGGCGATATGTAACTCTTCTATGCGGTTTCGCAGCTGTCTCCATGCATCAAGGATCATTAGTACTGCCTTGGAAGCAGCAAGTCTTGGAGTAAATGTCCGTGACACTTCAAGTAACGGACGTACCACTGCAAGACACTCCGACCTCCCGAACGCCGGCGCCCGTGGTCTATACACGACATTCGCCTGAGAGCATTGCACAGCCGAACATACGTCCACCGATAAGGAGACTCTGAGGCTTTGATTTCATGCAACGGCGTCTAGTGCCTGCTCGAGCCAAATTGATTGAGCGACTCATTGACCGCATCACGATCATCCAATCATAAAATTGTCTTCGGGACGTCTTGCTAGTGGAGGGAGATGGAGTCACATGACTGGAAGTCAACCCCGTCTCACAAATCAAGACCAGAGAGGTACAATGTACGATTGACAGTTCCGCTCAAAGTGTCTATTATGCCTGACGGTAACGGCAAATGCTGAGCCACCGTCAGGTCTTGAAGGCATGCTGACGGGACGAGAGCATTACAGAGCCAAAGAGAAGCAAGCAGCATTGATGTATAACCAAGGTCTAGGAGAAAATACTAAGAAACAGCCATGCAGCACCACCGCCTCGTTATGTTACAGTCCAAAGCTTACACACCCGCAATCCGTCAATTACGACGATGGCCGCGAACAACACCCGTGACACGTTCAGTCAACATCGTCGTTCCCTGCGCAATATGAGTAGCGTTCCAGCAGCCTTCGGGGATGGCTCGAAGTACAGATCCGAACATTTTCAAGTCAGAGAATCTTTCAGAACAATAACTCTGCAAGACCACAATCACTGCAACAAAGGTCCGTCTTCCTTCAGCCTCCTACATAAGCAAAGCATTTCAGCACGGCAGAAGAGGCGCTCGCAAAGTATACGAATACTTCACGCCCGTGAACAGACTCGCAGACAAGATCGCCGGAAGTTGCGAGACTCGTTGAGCCTCGAGCGCAATGCGATGCCCAACACACTCCTGAGCAAGATCTTGGACGCACCTGGCCGACAGCTGTATATTATCCCCCGTTCGCAACAGTCTGGGAATGTGCGCGCGAGCAACGCCTCCTTTTGCAGGGAGCTGTGCGGCAGGGAGGCAATGCTGTTCTGGCCTTCAGGATGGAGGATTTTAGGGGTGAAGAGAAATCATGCGCTGCACACGCGGGCAAAAGATTGGTGTGAGGGCGTCGCGGTAGCGGTCACGATGTTATACGAGTAGAAGGGCACGGAAGCAATATGCCAATATCAGTTAGTAGACTAAGACTATATGAGTTGACAGACTATACAAGTCATTATCCCGTACCAGTCACCAGAGTATACGAGTAAAGATCGCGACAAGTCAACATCCCATTTATATCAACATCCCATTTATATCATCATCCCACGCAAGTCAACAAACCCATTTATATCAACATCCCACACGAATTAACATCCCATCCACCTCCATCATCCCCATCCCACACGACCCCCCACCCCAACAACGCCACGAAGCCAAACAAACATGAAACCAAATCAAAAAAAGAAATTAACCCAACACGAGCAAAACACCCCTACACTCCTCCTTACAGACAACCTATCCCATCCCACCACAAGCGCGCGTATATATAGCAGTAAATGTAACAACCAAACACCCCCGCCGCCAGCAACGCACCCAAATGCAACGTCGTCTACATAAATAAATCATCGACCCAGACCATTACGATCCCACCCCGGCTAAAAGGGAGGGAAGAAAAAACCAAAAAAACCAAAAAAAAAAAAAAAGGAGAAGGAGTAATAGCACAAGCGAGCACCCCATGCCCCCCATTTTATTACCTATACATAGGAATCTACCTTATTTACTTGCCCCCTTCCTCAAATCCTCGACCTCGAATCCCAACAACCTCTTGTCCTGCATCACATGCCCAGGCCTGACTGCATCCGTATACAGCCTCTGCTCGTCATGCTGATGAAACAAACCCCCTTTCTTCGTAACACTCCAAAATCATGTGCGGTCAAGAGCAGAATGCTACAATAAGGAAGGAAGGAAGGAAGGAAGGAGGAGGAGGTACTTAGCTTGCCTTATCTTACCTTACCTACACCCGGGGGAGTTATATATATGTACCTACCTGCCTACTTACTTGGTGGAAGGAGGGAGATGCAGGAAATAAGGCAGTGATGAAATAGGGGGGTGGTCGGATACTCACACTAACACCACCACTACTACCACTACTAAGAACAGCACAGTTCATACAACTACAAGCACAACAAACAAAATAAGCGCCATGGGCTGGCTGGCTGGCCGGCTGGCATGCATGCGTGGCGGCTACCTGGGTTTCTCTCTTGAGTAAGCCAGAGTATCGATCTATCTATCTATCTTATCTACACTGCCCCTCCCCTCCCCTCCCCTCCCCTCCCCTCCCCTCCCTTCCCCTCCAAAGCCCATAAGTCTACGTACATGTACAGCAGAGAGAGACGTGACGATAGTAGGACCGTCCATCCATGCCACAGCGGAGCCAGCCAGCAGCCAGATGGAGGAAAAGCGGGGGGGGCACGCAAAGAATGAAGAATGCTTCACACGCGCGCAAAAAAGGGTTTTCTCTCCCGCTGATAGGGAAGGCTCCACTGTTTCAAGAAAGAAGAGACACCGTTTTGGTCTCCTCCGCGCGCGTGTGTGTGCCATGCACTCACGTGACATGATATCGATAACCCTCTTAAACCTCAACCTCACAGGACAGAGAGGGAGAGAGAGAGAGAGAGAGAGAGAAAGAGAGAAGAGAGGGAGAGAGAAACAGTCCCGTCTACGCTCCTCCTCCCTCAAGCATCCACAGCCACAACCTCCCCCGCACCACCCACGCCACCACCCCCACCCAGACTCTGCCCCAACGGCGCGGCATGCAAAGCGGGCTTCGCACAGCCGCCCATCAAACCCCTGCGCTTCCGCTCCAACATCTCGACGACCCACTCGCCGACCTCGCGGTCCACAAACCCGCCCTCGTCCTCGCCGTCGACCTCGCCCGCCGCGATGTCCTGGCCCGCGGCGTGCGCGGCTTCCGCCGCCTCCTCGTCTTCCTCCAGGATGGTTTCGGGCTTGACGAGGGGCGCGAGCCAGGCGTGTTGGAGCAGAATGGGGTATGTGGGGCGGAGCTTGGGGACTTTGTTGAGGCAGCCGGCGACGAAGTCGCGCGCGGCGTCGCTGAATTTGTCGGCGGGGAGGTCCGGGGGTTCGCCGTCGACGATGGCCTGGAGAGGATGATGCGGTTAGTATGGTGGAGTGTTACGTCGGCGTGGGAGAGGGTCTTACGGCGAGTTGGGAGAAGATGTTGTCGTATGTTTCGGGCGGGTATGGATACCTCCCCATCGCGCACTCGATGATGGTGAGGCCCAGCGACCAGATATCGCTCTGCACGCTGTACGTTCCGCCCGCCGCCCCCGGTGCAGGGCCGCCGCCTGATATCCGTTCCGGCGCCATGTAGCTCTGACAGCCAATGTTTGTTCGTGCGATACTCGCCACCAGGTTGCCTGAAACGCCGAAATCGCAAATCTTGACCTGTCCTTTCGTGTTGACTAGAATGTTTGTGGGTTTCACATCGCGGTGTATGATGTTGTGTTCCTCCTTTAATGATTTCAGACCCAGGGTCGTGGCCAGCGTGACTTTTCGTAATATGTTCTCCGGCACGCCATCGCCATAGATTTTGTCCACGGACCCTCCGTCCATGTGTTCGATACATATGTACACGGCGCCTTCTTGAAAGAAGGCGCCGTAAAAGTCGATGATGTAGGGCGATACGCAGCGATGGAGGATGTCCAGCTCCATGATGATGGACTGAAATTTGGCGTCGTCCAGTTCGAGGCGCATCTCCTTCATGGCCATGACGATGCCGGTCGTGTTCTTGCCGGCAGCAGAGACCGATACTGGGCTTGATTCTTCCGAGTCGGTTGGTCGATCTTTCGGCAATGCCTTGTTGCCTGCCAGACCCATGCCTGCTTTTCGAAACTTGGGAGCTGAATGCCGGACCTTGTACACCGTGCCGTAGTTGCCTTTGCCCAGCTCATCCAGTGTTTCCACCTCGTCCAGACTGATATGAAAGGTCTTGCCGGAGGTGAACTCGATACCTTGGCCCGTCACCCGCGCCTTGCCTTTGAACGTCAGGGCCCCGTTCTTGGTATCGATGTACTCGGCATACTTTTCCATCTCTGTCTGCTCTTTTGGCTTCTCCGCCTGTCCGTTCGGCCCGCCATTCGCTGCTCCGCCGCCCATAGAAGACAGAGTCATGCCTGGCGGTTTCCGTTTCCCACCGGCGGGGCCTGACGTCGGACTCGGAGGCGCTTGCCCGGGCAATCCACCGGGGAGTTTGATCCCTCTCTTGGCCGCCAGCCCGCCGCCTGGAGCACCCGCGGCGTTACTTCCGGGCAGCACTGGCGAGGAGTTGAAGGGCTGCGGACTCGGCCTGTTAAGCTGGGGCGGGAGTCTGAAGCCGGCGGGGAAACCGCCGGGAGCGGGAGCCGGCGATGGTGCGGTGGGGGCGCCGCCGCTGGGTCGTCCTCGATTGGGAGCAGGCGCGCCTTGGCGGGACAGCGAGAACTGCTTCATGCGCTCGGCGATGTCGGGGTTCATGCCGCCGCGTGAGGAGACGGTGGGCAGATTGGGCGGGCGTCGTGCGGCGGTGGTGTTGCCGAGGGGCTGTGACGAGGCGGTCATGTTGGAGAGGGTGGTGGCGGCGGCGTCGCTCTGCATGCGGGGCGGGGGACGGGTGGCGGTGGGACTGGCAATGGGGTCTTCGGGGGACAGCGGTGGCGAGGGGCTCTGCAGGGGCGAGTGCTGCTCGTCGGGGGACGACATGGTGGGGAGGGCGGGGGCGGAGGGGCGGGCGATGCGGGCGGGGTGGTTCTCAGTCTAGACGGCGGGCGGGTGGTAGGTGGACATGTGGGTAGTAGGTGTGCGAGGCAGGCAGGCAGGCAGGCAAGCGTGAATGCGTCGAGGTGCAGGCACGTGCGGGTCGAATGGAAGGTGTGGCTTGGTAGGCACGAGTGGCGGTGCAGCGGATCTTGCTCCGGAGCCACAAGCTTGGACTGTGGAGTCGAGTGCGACACCTCGACTTGTTCACTCGAAATACATGTAGGAGGTATGTAGCATGTATTATCATGTGAAGCAAAGGCCGGCCTCGGAGCAAAGTGCTTGAGTGTGTCTAGACCCGGCCTGTTCCTGCCACATGGTGGTGGTGGTGGATGAGGCAATTGTCGCGCGATTCAAGCTCGTGTGGGCAGGGCGTCAGGAGCCGTCACAAACATGTTTTCCGCATGTCTTCACGGTCAAGCCACCGACCATGACGTTGGACGATGGTCTAACTTAAGCATGTCAATCGGCAGCCGACGCGATCGGTCCCTGTGTCAGGTGATGTGGTTTGCACCCACATGATTTCCGTAGATCCTGCTTCTGCATGTTACTGGTCGTTGTCACATCCGAGACGACCTCCCTACTGTACAGCACACAGCCACGGCAGCGATCAGCGCTCTCGCGTGCCGTGGCGTGGCTGAGAACGGCCTGGCTTCCCAGTTGTGCCTCGTCGGCTCTTCCCGCCTGCTCGAATTCTTGGAAGCGCCCCAGACATCCTCGCGCAGCCAAGACGCTGCCCAGCATTATCGACAAGCCATCCACCTCCCTCCCTCGCCCTGCACCAGAGCGACTCTGCACTCTGCATCGCCAAGCAGCATGACCGGCGACCACTAACCATTGCGTGATGAAAGTGTTGACCAGACGAACAAGCAAATCCAACGCGCCCTCCATCACCGAACTTTCGCCAAGCCTACACTACCTCCCGCCTGCATATCACATGCACACCCGTCCCTAGTTGCACCCCGCCGCCAGCATACCCAGCGTGCTGCCATGAGCTTCGGCCGGCATCCCAAGGCCTTCCGCCTCCGCAATGTCGCCGACACGCCCTTCAACCCTCACCAGAAGCGCGGAACCTCCTTCGACGCGCAGACATCCTTCGCCACCGCCGCCATGAACACCACGCTGCACCGGCTGCTCGACGGCGCCATCGCCAGCACCACCCCACCCCACGGCAACCACCCCAACTTCCTCAGCCTCGCCGGCCTCGTCTGCGAGGCCGTGCTCGAAGTCATCTTCGTCGCCCTGCCCGGCTTCGTCGTCGCCTACAGCGGCATGTTCGACGCCCACAGCCAGAAGTTTGTCGCCGAGCTCAACACCATGGTCTTCACCCCCTGTCTGGTCTTTACGAAATTGGCCAGTCAACTGAATGCCGATAAACTGGCCGATCTGGTCGTGATCCCCTTCATCTTCGCCGCCCAGACGATGGTGAGCTGGGCGTGCGCTCACTTGATGGCCAGGCTGTTTGGATTCGCGACGAAAGAGAAGAGGAGGCAGAAGAACTTTATCCTCGCCATGGGAGTCTTTGGCAACAGCAACAGCTTGCCCATATCCTTGGTCCTCAGCTTGAGCAAGACCATTTCCGGCCTGCACTGGGACAAGATCCCCGGCGACAACGACAACGAGGTCGCCGCCCGCGGCATTCTGTACCTGCTCATCTTCCAGCAGCTCGGGCAGTTGCTGAGGTGGACCTGGGGCTACAGCGTGCTGTTGAAGCCCGCGAGTGCCTATGAAGAGGACGAGAGACGGGTCGAGGTGCAGCAGCAGCGCTACATCGAGGAAGGGGAGTATAGGGATGACCCGGACGATGTCGATATGAATGGACATGGAAAGAAACACAGGGCACCCGATTCAGGCTTCAGCTCCGGCTCGCACTCGCCCGGCACGGCTAGCATCTTGTCCGCCGAGGACGACGACCGCCCGGACATCATGCCCTCCACCGCCGCCAACGGCAACAACATCTCCGCCGAGCCACGCCATTTCCTGCGGCACGGCTCGCCCTCCTCCCCCCGTCCCACCCACGGTGTGGAGGATGGCGCGAGAAGCACCGGCCACATCACCACCTTCCCCGACTACTCCACCACCTCCCCCAAACCCTACCCCGAACCCACCTCCTCGTGGAAGAAGCCCATCTACCTCGCGCGCAGCCACTTGCTCACATCCTACCGCTCCTCCACCACCACCCTCTCCACCTTCACCAACAACCTCTACCGCCGCCTCCCACCCTGGCTGCAAAGGGCCCTCACGACCTTCAACTACTACAACTCGGCCTTCTGGGCCGGCGTGTGGCGGCAGATGAACCCGCCGCTGTGGGCCATGCTGATCGCGCTGATCGTCGCCTCGATCCCAGCCCTGCAACACCTCTTCTTCGACCCGGGCACCCTCGTCAACAACTCCCTCACCCGCGCGGTCCAGCAATCCGGCAACGTCGCCGTCCCGCTCATCCTCGTCGTGCTGGGCGCCAACCTCGCCCGCTCCACCCTCCCGCAAGACCAACTCGCCTCCACGCCGGAAGAAACGGCCGAGGAGCGCAAACTCCTCTACGCCTCGCTCCTCTCGCGCATGGTCTTCCCGACCATCATCATGGCGCCTGTGCTCGCTTTGGTCGCCAAGTTCGTCCCGATCTCGATCCTCGACGATCCCATCTTCATCATCGTCTGTTTCCTGCTGACGGGTGCGCCGAGCGCGCTGCAGCTGGCGCAGATCTGTCAATTGAACGACGTCTTCATGGGGGCCATGAGTGCGCTGTTGACGGCGAGCTATGTCGTGGCGATTTTCCCGAGCACGCTCGTGCTGGTCATGTTGGCGTTGGAGGTGCTGGAGTGGGCGCAGCCGGTGTAGGAACGACGTCGTGTTTGCATGGGAGAGGCATGACGCACTGGTGTGTTTGCTTGTCGCTACCTTGGTTTTCTATGACAGCGTTCCTTGGCGGTGGCGTTTGGGCGGATTTGGTGGTAGCAGTACCTGGCATTTTCCACTGGCTTCAGCAGATTTTGAGGCTTGGGATGATATGGATATGGGTAGACGGTACATAGAGAATTGCATTCTGAGGACGAGGGTTTTCGGGGGGTTTCATGTCACATTGCGTGGCTCGGATATGTAGACTATGTGTATGCATCTTTTGGTTGGGTGGATGAGTTGTGTTGTCTACGTGTGTGATGCTTGCGCTTGAGCTAGTAGTTATGGCCTCCGAATCCGTCATCGGCTTTTCACGACTGGAAGAAGGCGCTGATGCACGAGCAAACTTCCTGCACATGTGTGGATCGTGCCCGCAGACATGCATGTGCAATATCACGTAGTATGCAGGGGGGTTTCTTGATGGGAAATTCGGGGAAGATGTGGGAGTACCTAGATATGCATACGTCAGCGGCTTATTGGATCTTGCTGCGTTGCTGACTCATTCACCACAACGAGGATCGGATTGCGAATCTTGGAGAAGTAAAGAAGTAGACTTGTATAGACAATGAATAATAGTATAACAATAGCAATCATTCTCCCTCTCTGCTTTTTGGTGTGTATAGATGGTGGTGGGGGGTGTGATGATTGGCTCCGAGAGCAGGATGTGAAACGTGCAGGGTCGTACTCAGCCGTCATCGTCACTACGCGCCTGCAGCCGCGAGTGGCAGAAATGATAAACCTTGATTTTTTGGAGGGAACGAACTCCGCTGCTGCGCTGCGCTACTACCTCTTGATAATACTACTGCCCTGTACTACCGGGAGGGTCTGGAAGTCTCCTTGTACACACACACCCTCTGCACCTATTCACCATACACATCTCCTTCCCCCCCCCTTCCCTCTCTCTCTCTCTCTCTCTCTCTCTCTCTCTCTCTCTCTCTCTCTCTCGTCATTCACCGCGTTGCAGTACGAATAGCGTAATAGTCGAATGTGTCTACCACCAGCCCACCCCCCCTCGGCCTGCTAATCGCCACCCCCTCTCGCCGTGAGCCAAAGCCTGGGGATATCCATCAACATGTCGTCGCCGGCCGAGCCCTCCGCCGCCTGCAAGCTCGACACGCCCAGCGACTGGCTGAACTGCAACAGCGGCGTGGCGGCCAACAGCGAAGGCCAGAGCATCAACAACCTGCTGGCGGCCATCGCCGGCTCCTCGGCCGCGTTCGGCATCCAACTCCTGCTCTTCCTCCTCCTCCGCCTCAAACTCAAGCGCATCTACCGCCCGCGCTCCTTCCTCGTCCCCCAACGCGACCGCGTCACCCCGCCCCCGCCCGGCCTGATCTCCTGGCTGTACCCGCTGTTCACGACGACCAACCTGACGCTGATCCAGAAGTGCGGCCTCGACGCCTACTTCTTCCTGCGGTACCTGCGCATGCTGCTCAAGATCTTCTTCCCCGTCGCCGTCGTCGTCATGCCCGTCTTGCTACCCATCAATCGCTGGTCGGATGGCGGCAAGACCGGGCTGGACAAGCTGAATATCAGTAATGTGGGCGCGCGGTACGTGGGCCGCAGGCTGTGGGCGCATTTGATCCTGGCTGTCTTGACTATCGCCTGGATCTGCTATGTGTGTTATTCGGAGCTGCGCGGGTACGTTCGCGTGAGGCAGGCTTTCCTCACGTCGCCGCAGCATCGCATACGCGCGAGCGCGACGACCGTGCTGGTCACGGGCATTCCGCGGAAGTGGTTGACGCACGAGGCCTTGGCTGGGCTGTACGATGTGTTTCCCGGCGGTATCAAGAATATTTGGATTAATCGGAATTACGATGATTTGGCGGACAAGGTCGAGTATCGCGACTCGGTGGCTAAGGACCTGGAGTCCGCCGAGACGAATTTGATCCGCATGTGTTTGGAGAAGCATGAGAAGCAGTTGAAGAAGCGGGAGAAGGAGTTTGGCGTCAAGAAGAGCAAGGAGGAGCGGAAGCAGGATGCCGCGGCTGGCGATGCGGCGGCCCGGCAGACGGCGCTCGGGGCGGGGGTCACGGCGGGCGATCAGCATGACACGCCGCGGGGTTTGGGGGATCGGTTGGAGGAGGCGCAGGCGCAGGCGGAGGAGGAGAAGGCGACGGAGCAGGCGGGGCGCAGGAAGGCTGCTAATTTGGGGGTTTTTGGGCAGGGCTTGGATAAGGTGGGGTTGGGGGTGGTGAATACGGGGCTCGGGCAGGGGTGGGGTGCGGTGGGGTATGGGTTGGGCGCGCTGGGGAAGGGCGTGGGAGGGTTGGGGCATAAGGTGGTCGGGGGTGTGGATCAGGGATTGCATCGGCTGGACGATACGGTCAATGCCGCGGACGCGGGTAATAACTTTGTTATGGACGATGAGGCGTATCGGCGGTCGGAGTTGGCGCAGAGCGAGGGTCATCGAACGCCGAATCTGGCGCATGGACGGGAGATTCCGCAGCTGGATGGCATTCATATTCCAGCGGGGACGTTGAGTGGGGAGTTGATTGGCGCTGGTGCTGCCGGTCGCAGCAGTCCGGGATATGCAGGCGCTCGCATGGCACCCGCGCAGACGCCCCCGTACATGCGGCATCCGCTGGGTCGAGAGTCGTCGTTTCAGAGTCGGCGGAGCCGACCGGGTGGCCAGGCTGATAGTCCGGCTAGTGACCTGACTCTTGGCCCGACCGAAACACGGCCATCTGGGGACTCGAAGCCGAAATCCAGCATGCACATTGAAGTGCCGGAGCATCATGCTGCGGAGCATCATAGCTGGTGGAAGGTGTGGAAGAATCCTGATCATAGTCTGGACTTGCCTTCTCCACAACCTCACACGGCTGACGACGATGACTTTCCGCTCAATGCGACGGCGGTCAAGGTGAAGGCGGAGTCGCAAGGGGCGCCGAAGAGTGACAAGGAGGTGAGCTCGAGCAAGTGGGTGGAGAAGCTTGCGTTTTGGGAGTCGGGACCCAAAGAAGAGTATCCTCTGGCTTTCAACCCGGACATGGACGAGGATAAAGACGGCGAGCCGAAATGGCGCCAGTACATCGAGCCCAAAGACCGCGAGACGATGCGCCTACCGCTTTTCGGCGACAAACAAGGCTGGTGTCCCTCCATCCCGTTCGTCGGCAAGAAGGTCGATTCCGTCTACTTCCTCCGCCGCGAGCTCGCCCGCCTCAACCTCGAGATCGAAATCGACCAAGCACACCCGGAGAAATTCCCCTTCATGAACTCCGCCTTTATCCAATTCAACCACCAGGTCGCAGCGCACATGGCCTGCCAAAGCCTCAGCCACCACGTGCCGCAAGAAATGGCCCCGCGCATCGTCGAAATCTCCCCCGAAGACGTCCTCTGGGATAACATGGCCATCAAGTGGTGGGAGAAGTATCTCCGCTCCGTCCTCGTGCTGTCCGTGTGCATCATGCTCATCATCCTCTACGCCATCCCCGTCACCTTCTCCTCGCTGCTCTACAACCTAAACAGCCTGGCAGCGAAATGGTCGGCCTTCGCCTGGGTGGCCAAAATCCCCAACACCGTCCAGTCCATCCTGCAAGGTATCCTCCCCGCCCTCATCCTCAACATCATCCTCGCCATCATGCCGCTCGTCTTCCGCCTGCTCGTGAAATTCCAAGGCGTCCCCACCGGCGCCGCCGTGCAACTCGGCGTGCAGGCCTGGTACTTCGCCTTCCTCTGGATCCAAGTCTTCCTCGTCGTCACCATTTCCAGCGGCCTGACCGAGTTCTTCACCCAGCTCGCCGACAACCCGGGCCAGGTGATTAAGAGTCTCGCCACCTCCCTCCCCGGCGCCAGCGACTATTTCTTCTCCTACCTCCTCATCCAAGCCCTGGGCAACTCGGCCTCGGCCCTCGTGCAGGTCATGAGTCTCGTCGGCTGGTTCGTCTTCGCGCCCTTATTCGACAGCACCGCGCGCGCGAAGTGGCGCCGCGAAACCACGCTGCAGAATGTCCAGTGGGGCAGCTTCTATCCCGCCTTCACCAATTTCGCCGTCATCGGCATTATTTACAGCGTCATTGCGCCGTTCATCTTGGTCTTCATGCTGATCATCTACGGCGTGTTCTGGATCGTGTACCGGTACAATGTGCTGTACGTGTACCAGTTCCGCTTCGACACGGGCGGTTTGCTGTTCCCCGTCGCGGTCAACCAGCTGTTCACGGGCGTGTATTTCCTGGAGCTCTGTCTGATCGGGTACTTTTTCATCTCGACCGGCCCGGATGGGAATGTGGCGTGTATCCCGCAGGGGGCGATTATGATTGCGGTGGCCGTGTTGACGGCCGCGTATCAGTGGCAGTTGAACGCGACGTTTCGCCCGTTGTTGCGCTATTTGCCCATTACGTTGGATGACGAGGCGGTGATAAGGGATGAGGCGTTTGCGCGGGCGCAGGAGGGGAGGTTCGCGCCGCTTGTTGGGGCGCAGAGTCAGGAGGCGGCGGCGGAGGAGGAGAGGAGTGGCGAGCAAGCTCCTGCTGCTGCTTTGGACGAGAAAACCGCGCCAGCAGCCGCCCAACAACAAGACCCTGAGTCCACGCCGATCAAACCCCGCCCCTCGCAACGCATCCGCCACCTTGCGCACGCCCCGGAAGACGCCATGAACCGCCTCAAAGCGCTGCAATCCGCGCGCCGCGACGAAAAAGCCGCAGCCGTGGATCTCGAAGCGCAGCAGCGCACGCAGGGCGACGTGCTATACGAGGGCTTCGCGGACGAACTCGAGGACTTGAGCCCGCGCGATCGCGACTTGCTGGTGCGCGTGGCGTTTAAGCATGCGGCTTTGCGGGCGCGGCGGCCCGTCGTGTGGGTTCCTAGGGATGCGTTGGGCGTTAGCGACGAGGAGATTCGGAGGGCGGAGGGGATGAGTACGGTTGTTGTGGACGGGGTGCGGAAGACGTGTGTGTGGATGAGTAATCAGGGGACTGCGGTTGGTGCGGGGGGGAAGGTGATTTTTGGGCGCAGTCCGCCGGATTTTTCGGAGCTGGATTTGATTAATCTTTAGCGTTTTTTTTGGGGGGGGGGTTTTTTTTTTTGGTTCGTTATGGGTGGGTGAGGGGGAGGTGCTGAAGGGGTGATGGGGTGCGTGGTGTATAGGGGTGGGGAGTTGGGTTTCCTGAGCGGGTGCATTGCATGGCGTGGCATAGCGAGCGGCATTGGGAGGGGTTTTTTATTTTTGGTGGGTGGGTGGATGGATGGGGAGGTTGGTTGGTGGTGCATGGCATGATACTAC